>JAESUZ010002246.1:0-145957 GCA_017311185.1 Proteles cristata cristata | reverse complement strand
GTCCATTATTTCTTTAGTGATTTTCTGTCTGGTTGACCTATCCATTGCTGTAAGTGGAGCATTAAAGTCCCCTGCTATTAGCACATTCTTATCTATAAGCTTGTTTCTGTTTGTGATTAATTGTTTTAGATATTTAGGTGCTCCCATATTCGGTGCGTAGACATTTATGATTGTTAGTTCTTCCTGATAGATGGACCCTGTAATTATTATGTAGTGCCCTTCTTCATCTCTTGTGATTGTCTTTAATTTAAAGTCCAGTTTGTCTGATATAAGTATCGCTACTCCGGCTTTCTTTTGATTTCCTGTAGCATGATATGTATTTCTCCATCCCCTTACTTTTAATCTGGAAGGTATCTTCCCGTCTAAAATGAGTTTCTTGTAGACAGCATATAGATGGATTTTGTTTTTTAATCCATTCTGTTACCCTATGCCTTTTGATTGGAGCATTCAGGCCATTTACATTCAGTGTTATTATTGAAATATGTGGGTTTAGAGCCTTTGTATCTTTTGTAGGGTTCATGTTTGTGGTGGTGTCTCTGGAATCTTTGTTCCTTGCAACCTTTCCTTCAGAGCACCCCCCTCAGAATTTCTTGTAGGGCTGGCTTCGTGGTGACAAATTCTTTCAATTTCTGTTTATTTGGAAAGGTTTTTTTATCTCTCCTTCTATTTTGAATGACAGGCTTGCTGGATAGAGGATTCTTGGCTGCATATTTTACTGTTCATCACATTGAAGATCTCCTGCCATTCCTTTCTGGCCTGCCAAGTTTCAGCAGATAGGTCTGTCACCACTCTGATAGGTTTACCTTTGTATGTGAGGGCCCTTTTCTCCCTAGCTGCTTTCAAAATTCTCTCTTTGTCCTTGTATTTTGCCATTTTTATGATGATATGTCGTGCAGAAGATCGATTCAAGTTACGTCTGAGAGGAGTTCTCTGAGCCTCTTGTATTTCCACATAGACTTCCTTCCCCAGGTCGGGGAAGTTCTCTGCTATAATTTGTTCCAGGACTCCTTCAGCACCTTTCCCTCTCTCTTCCTCTTCTGGGATTCCTATGATACGGATATTGTTGCACTTGACTGTGTCGCTGAGCTCTCGAATTCTTCTTTCCTGTTCCTGGATCAGTTTGTCTCTTTTTTTGTCAGCTTCTTGTTTTTCTAGAATGGTGTCTTCTAAATCACTTATTCTCCTTTCTGCCTCTTCAAGTCGTGCATTGGAGGCCTCTAATTTATTATGGATCTCATTGATCGCATTTTTTAATTCTTCATGCCTATTTTTATTTTCCATTCTGTCTGTAGCCATAGTTTCTTTGATGTCCCCTATGTTTTTTTCAAGCCCTGCTATTAATTTCACCATTATTATTCTAAAATCTTGTTCACTTATGCTGCTGATATCTGCTTTGAGCAGTTCATTAGCTGTCATTTCTTCTTGGAGTTTCTTTGGAGGAGAGCTCTTTCGTTTCGTCATTTTAGTTAGCTTTCCGGCTCTTGTTGGTTTTAAAGACCTGTTATGCTCTCTGTTTCTATGAGCACTGCTATATCCAAGAAACTCTTTGACTTTCCATGGCCTATCCTTTCAGAGATTGTTTTTTGAATGGTATCCCTCGGTCACTCTTGTTGGGACCTTAGTTATTTTATTTCCTATTCGTAGTGATATTTGGGACTCTTCACCTTGTGTACTCTAGCTTGTTTCTTGAGGTAGCCCTGGAAAAGAAAACAGACAGACAAACACACAGGGAGCAGGAGCACACAAACGCACAGGCTGATTCAACTAACATGCAAAGTGAGAGGGAAAACGAAAAGGTTAATAGAAAAGACGGAGGAGGGAGGGCGAATAGGGAGCATAAAATACATAAAAGGGTCAAAAAGGGGAAAAGAAAAGGAAAAAGAAGAAAACCGATGGACAAAGAACGGTTTAAAGCATATACCTGGATTTCCCAGCTACAGTTAAATAGCCGTGTGTATGCAGTGCTGGTTGAAGAGCATAGAGAAAAAGAGAGAAGGCAGGGCGAGACAAGGCAGATTTGGAAATAGAATGAACAGGCAGAAGGGATAAGAAGCTTTTTCAAAGAGATAAAGGGTAGAATATGGTTGGATAGGTGAGAGAAGGATGCTGGAATTATCCAGAGAAACTATATAGTCTAATTACTCCTGAGAGAAATAGCTGAAAAAGTCAGTAGGTGTAGAATTTACATTTACAGAATGGACTTGTTGTGATTGTTTAAGCAAGCTGGCGACCAGAGTTAATCAGGTCAGTGTTTTGGGGGAAAAGGCGAGAAAAGAGAAAGAAGAAGAAAAAAAGAGAAAAGAAAGGGGAAAAAAAAAAGAAAGAAGAAAAAAAAAGGGAAAAAAGAAAAAAAATTTAAAAAAAGGGAGGAGGGCACCTCTCAGGCAGGGATGGGCATGGCGTGATCCGATGCCTCAGGCGGGGGTTCTGCCTTGGCGATTGTGGGGAGGAGAGTGACGGTGCTCCAGTCCCTTCTTGAACCCCGCGCTGCAGCTCGCTTTTTTTTTTTTTTTCTGGCGTGTCAACTCCCCGTTCCGGGACGCAGCCGAAGTTGTTTGCACTCTTCAACCCAGGCCAGTTCCAATCTCCAAATCCCAGTCCGCGCGCCCCACTGAAAT
Organism: Proteles cristata cristata; assembly: GCA_017311185.1. NCBI lineage: Eukaryota > Metazoa > Chordata > Mammalia > Carnivora > Hyaenidae > Proteles > Proteles cristata. The sequence continues at coordinate 143,339 of JAESUZ010002246.1, read as the reverse complement.
TGCCTTAGACACAGCTTCCCAGGCAACCCCCTTGGGCACTTCCAGGCCCCCTGCCGAGCTCTGGGGGCGGAGTCAGAATCGCTGCTTCCTTCTCTGGGTCAGGCTGGCGCGCATGCGCGGGGCTTGCCTGCTGGGTGCGCTGAGCCCACTGGAGTGAGGAAAACCAGGTCCCTCTATGGCTCGTCACCCGAAACACGAACTCACAGGCAAATTTCCCAGTTTTTAGCTCTTTGCCTTCCCTCTCGAGTTCCAGCCAGCCAGGAGCGCGGACGCCCGGTGTCTGCGCGTCTCCTTCAGGGGTCCCAGCAGCGCTGGAGCTACAATGGCGGCAGGCACGCCGCCGCTGGAGTGAGGAAAACCGGGTCTCTCTATGGCTCGTCACCCGAAACACGAACTCACAGGGAAATTTCCCAGTTTTTAGCTTTTTGCCTTCCCTCTCGAGTTCCAGCCAGCCAGGAGCGCAGACGCCCGGTGTCTGCGCGGCTCTTTCAGGGGTCCCAGCCGCCCTGGAGCTACAATGGCGGCAGGCGCACCGCCGCCGCTCTGAAATCCAACCTCCAGGAGCGGCACAAAGAAGCAGTTTGTGTGCTCAGCCTCCCCCAGGACCAGTTGGCGCGAGGGGACCTGGTGTGCAGGTATTTGGCAAGTACGGTCTTTCTATGCACCGAGTGGAGGTTTTTTCCCCCCCGAGCGGAGGTTTTTCTGTTTTGGACTCTCTCCTTTTCTCCTTCACTCCCCGTAGAGGGTAGAGGGGGATCGCCTCCCACCCTGGAGTCTCCGATCCCGGCCTGATTTTACCTTTCCCGGTTCGCACTCACGTTAGAAGGCTTTCTCAGTGGATTCTGCGTCCTTTTTCTCACAGTCTCTCAGGTTTTGTATGGTTTCCAATGGCTTCAGATCTTTTCTGTGTGATGTATGGGCGCGAGTGCAAGTACGGAGCTCCTTACTTCTCCTCCATCTTGCTCCAATCCCAATTTTCTCTTCTTAATCTCTGCTGGAAGCATCCCAGAATGATCTTCCTGAATATCCTTTGGGTTCCTCCTATTTGTTTTCTTTCTTTTTAAAATTTATTTTTTATTTTACAAAATAAACACATTTTAAAAAGTCAGGTAGCAGCTTAAAACAGTAAGCAAATACATACATAAATAAACAGGTAAGTAGTGTTCCCTGCTCCATCTTTTATTCCCTATTCCACAGAGGCAATAATTTTCATTTCTTTTTGTTGTTTCTTTAGGTCGTTACTCCATAATTCTTTTGTTGCTGTTTTACTTATTATTACTTAATAATTATTAAGTATAATAATAATAATAATTATTATTTTTAATGTTTTATTTATTTCTAGGAGAGAGAGAGACAGCGTGAACAGGGGAGGGTCAGAGAGAGTCACAGACTGAAACAGGCTCCAGGCTTCTGAGCTGGCAGTCAGCACAGAGCCCGACGCGGGGCTGGAACCCACGAACCGCGAGATCATGACCCAAGCGAAAGTCTGTCGCTTAACCGACTAAGCCACCCAGGCGCCCCAATAATTATTATTTTTGAGAGAGACTGTGCACATGTGCTTGAATGAATGGGGGAGAGGCAGAAGAGAGAGGGAGAGAGAATCCCAAGTAGGCTCTGTTAGTACAGAGAACGATGCTGGGCTCAATCCCATAAACTGTGAGGTCATGACCTGAGGCAAAATCAAGAGTAAGACACTTAACTGAGCCATCCCGGTGCCCCACTCCATAATTCTGAATACTGTGCTTATGTTGCCTTTTCTTAATATTTAAAAAGTTATGTATTGTACTCTTTCTAAGAAAAAATGAAGATTTTGTTATCTTACATGCCCCCTATCTCATTTCACCCTACTCAGTATCATTGTATCACATTTAAAAAAATTAATATCTATTATTTATGTTATTGAGAACATGGATTGAATATCAGAATATTTCTTTCCTTGCACAACTTTTTGTTATATGTGGAGTTAGTTGTTGCCTCAGTTTTACTTTGGTTTAGTCTTCTACATACTTATTAGTATTTTTGTCCCCAAGCTAACACAAGTGTCTACTTTCAACACATTCAAATATAATGGGTGATCTCTTGGTTTCATTCTGGGAGAACTCCTATCTCAGGTCCTCTGTTTTCCTGCTCCAATATAGATTGGTTGTTCTTTTTTCTCCTTTTTTTCAGCAATTTATATGACTATATTTTTTCTCCTCTCTTAGCATGTCAATTATACATATTTCTAAAAATTCTTAATGGCTATCCCAAAGGTTACAGTATACATGTTTAGTTAGTTTGAGTCCACCTTCAGATAATGCTATACTGCTTCATGTATCTTATGGCAGAGTATTTCTAATTCCTGCCTCCTGGTCCTTATGACATTGCTGTCACTCATTTTGCTTATTTATATGCTATAATCACCCTCTCTATTATTATTTTAAGCAATTATCTTTTAGATGCATTAAGAACAAGAAAAATAAAAGGTTTTTATTGTACCTTTATTAATTCCTTTTCTGATGCTCTTCATTTCTTTATGTAGCCCTGGGTATTTTATAGAAACCATTTCTGTCCCTCAAAGAGCTTCTTTTAATGTTTTTTTGTAGGGTTGATCTGCTGATGATAGATTCTCCCAGTTTTGCCTGGGAAAGTCTGTATTTTCTCCTTCACTTTTGAAGTATATTTTCACTGGACATACAATTTTAAGTTGGTGATTTCTTTTCTCTCAGCACTTTGAATATTTCACTCCACTATCTTGTAGCTGAAATGGCTTCTGATGAGAAGTCAATTATTATTATTTCTTCTCTCTATGAATAGGGTGACTGGGACCAAGTACTGTAGCAGACTCTTAAAAATGTCTATCAAGATCTAAATGTACTCTCACATGTACATTAAGCATCCCTGGAATTTATTCTGAAATGCAGATTTCAAGATCACTCCCTCCCCCGACAGGGTCAGAATTTCTGGGGGTAAGTCAGCCCCAGGATTCAGCAGAATGCAAACTTCCCAATAAATAGTTAAGGTGTGGCCAGGTTTAAGAATCACAGCTCAGCATCAGGGTATATAAAAGAGCCCCCAGTTGTGGGATACTGCCCCTACACTGGCTACAAATTTTTAAAAAATATTTGTGTAAACATAAGAGACTCTTAAATATTGAGAACAGAGGGTTACTGGAGGGGTTGTGGGGGTGGGCTAAATGGGTAAGGGGCATTAAGGAATCTACTCCTGAAACCATTGTTGCACTATATCCTAACTAACTTGGATGCAAATAAGAAAAAATAAGTTAAATAAAAATAAATATTTGTTTAGGGTTCTTTTTAATTTTAAATTAAAATTTACATTCCATAAAAAGCAAAATGAAGTTTTAACTTCACTGAGTTTTGACAAACATAAATCCCATGTTACTTGTACTCCATCAACATAGGGGACAGCTCCATCACCCTAGAAATTTCCTGATGCTGCTTCCTAGTCAGCCCCTACTCACTGGTTCCCAGAGTCAACCTCTCTTCTGATTTTTATCATTAAGTACTAGTTTTGCCTGCTTTAGAACTTTGCATAAAGGAAATCACACAATATATACTATTTCGTGTTTGGTTTCTTTGACACAATGTGATTTCTGTAAGAGTTATTCATGTTATTTAATATATCTATAGTTCTTTCCTTTTCGTTGTTGAGTGAGATTTTATTATACAAAGATACTGTAATTTGTTATCCATTTTCCCATTGATGGACATTTGGACATTTCCAGTCTTGGGTTATTCTGAATAAAGCTACTGTAGACATTCTTGCAAAAGTATTTTGTCGACCTATGTTTTTGTTTCTCTCAAGTATATACTTTTGAGTGGTTTTGGTGAGCATAGGGTAAGTATAGGTTTAACTTCATAAAAAACTGCCAAACCCCTTGCTATTGACTTTTCCTTTAAATTTTTATTTAAATTCTAGCTAATTAACATATAGTGTAATATTGGTTTCAGTAGTATTCAGATGAATTTAGTGATTCATCACTTTCAAATGATACCCAGTGCTCAACATGACAAGTGCCCTTGTTAATACTATGGAGAATCTTTGGTCATATTTCACAATGGTTACTCTTTCTCTATCCCTGCTAGAGCACCAAGAAGATCTTTCTCAGTTTTCCACCCTGAAAACCTGGTGGGATTTCTGGAGATAAAACTCATGAAAACATGGATGCCCACTTGACTCCCAGGAGTTTCTCATCCCTATGCCAGTTCACACTCAGCCTCTAGCAATTCCACTTTTTATCAATTCCAAATCATCATTGAGCTGTTCCCACCAATCTATGCTCCAGCATTTCTTAGGTCTTAGCTCTGACTCTGGATTTGCCTGTTTCTCCAGACTGGAGCTGGTGGTTTGCCCTATGACCTCAAGTCTTTGATGGATACAAAAAAAGATGTTGATTTTCAGCTTATTCAGCTTTCTTGTAAGGATGGGAGTTACAACTTCAAGTTATGTCTGAGTTGAAACTGAAAGTAATTAATTGCTCTTTTGATCTGAGGCACAGCTATCTCCCTGGGAATCTTTTGTGTCTCTTCTGCATGAAAGCCCTGGATTTCTGGATCCCTAGTTCCCTCTTTTTGGTAAATCTATTACCTTACTGCAGTATCTCCAGTATCTTCCCAGAAAGAGGGCATAGGAGTAAAGTTTTTCTGACTTTGCATTTTAAAATGTCTTTATTTTGCTTTCACATTTGAGTCATATTTGAGCTGAGTGTAGAAATGCCAGTTTGGGAAAATTTTTTGCTAAAAGTTTTGATGACCTAACTCTATTGTCATCTACTTCCCAATGTTGCTTTTGACCCATCTAACATCATTATTATTTCTACTTCTTTGTATGTGTGTGGGTGCTTAAATCTTTCACAGGTTTTTCTTTTCTTTTTTCTTTTTTTCAAGATATTTGATTACAATGTCCTTGTTGTACACTTTGGTATCAGTCTTTTTAATTCACTTTATTGAGCCGTTAATGGACTTGTTAATTTTAGGAATTTTTTAGTATGGCTTTGAAAACTTTCCTCTTTCTGTTGTTTCCCCCTATTGGATTCCTATTAGTTGGATGTTTGTTTTTCTGTTTGAGTTTTATAATCTTAAAAAAAATCCTCTTTTATCTTATTGGCCTACTTTCTGGGGTATTTCCACAATTATGTATTTCAACTCTTCCATGAATTGTGTATTTGTGTCTTTACCATATTTTTAATTTTAAAGGGCTTTATTCCTTTTGTTCTTGGTTCATGGATTATCTCTTATTTTTGTAAAAGTTTTTATCACACCTTTTTTTGAAGATTTCTTTTGTTTTCTGCACTATCTCCACCCCCCTGTCACCCCAATTTCCTGTGTATGTTTCTTGTTTGCTTGTTTTGTCTCTGTGTTCATGTTGGGGATTCTCTTCAAATGTCTGGGGATCCTGACTCTCATATCTAAGAATGAAGGTAAAAAGCAGGATAGAAGCTCTGTGTGAATAGAGCTTATCAATTGGTGGGCTTCCTTGTAGGCTGTTAGTCAAGGATATTGCTATCTAATTGGAGACCTGTACATATCAGAATCTGTAGGTTGTCTTACTAGTAGTACTGTTTGATTTCTCTAGAGAAGTAACCTTGTGTTTTAAGCCTATTTGGAGAAAAGATCTAGAGGCTTCACTGCTCCTTTTCTTTTTAGTTTATATTTTGAGAGAGAGTGCCCATATGTGTGAATGGGAGAAGAGCAGAGAGATAGGGAGAAAGAAAATCCCAAACAGTCTCTGCACTATCAGTGCAGAGCCTAATGAAGGCTTGATCCCAGGAACCATGAGATCATCACCTGAGATGATGCTTAACCAACTGAGCCATCCAGGTGCCTCTTCACTGCCCTTTTTTTTTTTTTTTAAGACTTTCAAACAAATCTCTTATTTGGTTTCATCTATCACTTCCACCTCCAGGAGTACCAGCTGCCTCTTATTTCTGAGCCTTTCAAGATTACTATAGTGCAATTTAGCTTGAATCTTGTTGGCTTCTGTCTATATACCCCCACCGTGTGCCAACACACGCGCGCGCGCGCACACACACACACACACACACACACACACCATCACTTGACAGCTCAGAACTTCCTACATTCTGATAAATCAGTTATCGCTTGTTCAGTTGTTCACTTGCTTGTAAATTTTTTGACATCGTTTGTCTGCTTTTGTATCTCTTCCTTTTCTGTCGTTCTTTTGAGTTTATGCCTCTTTCATTCCTTTACTATCTTTTTAGTGGGATCACAAGAGGGAGTGGAAATAAGCAAATACATTTATTTAGACAATCTACATTTATAGCCCTTTTCATTCTACAAGCCTATTTGCTTTGGTGTTGTGACTAGCTATGAAAAAGCCATGTTCTTATGCTTTTGTCTTCCCATTCCAAGCCATTCTGACAAGGAAAACGAGAGAGACAAAAGGAAGGATAACATCAAAACAAAAAAGAATTCTTTTTACCTCAAATCATTGATAATTCTATTTTATCTATTAATGAGAGATTTCTATGTGACTCTTAATATTTGTGTTCATACCCATTAACATCCAAGTTGGCTTGTAAATTGCTTGTGTCCCAGTCACTCTGATCATCTTTCTATATCTTGGTCTCTCTTGACTCCTTAATAAGAATTTCTCTTTTTCCTCTTTTCTCCATGGATTCAACTCTGTGGTGGTTTTATCCCTTATACTGGCTTCCACAACAATGCTGATGTCACAAAATTGCCTTCCATCATGTTTACTTATGGCATAAAATAGCTTTGCACATCATGCTTACTGGTTCAGTAAACATTTATAGAATTTTAAAAGTTGTTTGGTCCCTGAGTGGACCCTGTTGTGTACTCAGATGCAGACAAAGAGAATAATACCTAAGTTACCTACTAAACGTCATTTGGATCAAAACCACAAGCTTAGCATTTGATATACAAGACCAAATACTCTTACTGCCCGGTTGTTGGGACAAAGTTACAGATGAAAAATGCTAGCAGTACAACATATATAAGTGTCTTATTACTTGTTGGAGCCAGCAAATACTAGAGATATTCAGAGCAGGAGATCAAAGGGAATAGGAGAAGAAGCCACAAACATTTACTGAATTCTTACCCCAGGAAGCATGTATTTTAGGTGGTCTGGGAACACATATTGAGGGAGAAATTTTAGCCACTTAAGTTGGCCTTTAGTGATGCATTGGATTTGTATGGAAGGAGAAAAAAGACATCCCATGCAAGAAGAAGGTGGACCCCGAAATACACTGCTGAAAATGATGCCCATGTGACTTGGAAGGGTGAGGGCAAGGTCTGTCTAGATTTGGTGTTCATGTTACGTAAAAGCAGGGAATGAGGTTGGATTGTAGGGTTAAGCAAGAGACAGCAAAAGTAGGAGAATCTTAGTTTTCAGAAGAAGGAAAAACAGCACATTGCATCACAGAAGTCTCTCAATGTAGGACATGACTTTGATGCATTTCCATGACATTAAATGAGGAAATATTTACATAGCCCCTTCATAACTGCAGCGTCTTAGTTTTGGTAGTTTATTTATTTGCTATTTGCTCTGCAAGTATCTATTTTACTTGGGGAGGAAAGAGAAATTGGGATGGTTTGTGTTCTCTTTGCATTGTAGGGAAAAAAGCGATTTATCCATAGCCTGGAAACAATGGGAAATATCCCTCACCTTTTCAGAACAGAGGGATGTGGGTTGGTTACTTTGCAAGACTTTAGGTGATCTTCATTTCAAACAATCTTTATTAGGCTCCACTATGGCAAGATATAACTTTGGAATTTTCAAAGTCCCCGTTGCAGATGATTAACCTAAATAGCAAAGATTCCTTGGGTATGCCAGGTCGTGGAGGGCAGTGGGTAATTCTCCTAGGAGGCTTTAGTAGTGTTGGAATATTGAGACTATGGTAGTCGTTTGGTCAGTTTTGGTATATAACTTTATATCAACTTCTCAACTTTCATCTCTCAGTGGAGAAAGATGCTGGAGAAAGATACCAGGGGCTTCACTCAGCAGCCCCGAAGATTGCGCTGGGGGGCCGCAGCCTGGTCAGCTGAGCAAATGATGCTTTGGCCCTAGATTCTGGTTTCGTGACGACTAAGCTGACCCGGTTAGCAGGCTGCTGGGTTTCTTTGTCCCTGCACACTTTCTGCTTCATGAGATGCCTAAGCAAATAGAATCGGCAACCGCTAGGAGGTACCCGAGCTATGCGTCGGCCGCCGGGGCGAGCTGAAATGGCTAACTGTGGGTCCCTCAGCTCCCAAGAGTACAGGCTGGTGGCGTTTTTCCAAGGTCGGGGTTGCGATTAGCTTGTGGGTGGAGGGAGGAAGAGGTCTAAGAACAAACGGCCCTTTAATCTAAAAGGCAGAGGAGGTGAACGCGCCTCCGAGGCATTATCAAGTCCCGAGGTCTGCGAGCTCGGGCACCAGCTGGCTGCACATCTGGATGCAGCAGCGCCTTTCCCTGCAGGGCGGAGTCAGGCGGAGGATCCCGGTGTGCACGCACCTCCCCGTGCGCGCGCGTGCGGGTCCGTGAGCACCGAGTGTGTGTATCTGAGTGTGTGCGTTTGTGTGTGTGTGTGTGTGTGTGCGCGCGCGCGCGCGCGCGCCGGCTGGAACCGGGGTTCTGGAATCGGGTAATGGGGGGTGGGAGCCCAGGAAGGAATACATCTCCGCCGACAACGTCCTCGCGCCTCATTGCGGGTTAATAACCAGCCGGTTGTAGAGAGGCGAGGGTGACGGTGGCGGGGTGATAGCCCAGGCGCGCCGGCCGCGTGTCGAAGGGTCAGGTTATCAGCCAGTCTGTGCCACACTCAAATGTATACGTACATTGGGGGTGGAGGGTTATTTTTTATTGTTTGCCTCTATCTCCAGAGAACAAGGGAGGGAGGGAGAGGCGCGCGCTCCAGGCGAGCGTCGCTGATCTGAACCGGTCGAAGGAGGCAAATTTGCGGGTGGGGGAGGGCGGAGGAGACCTTGATTTCCACCAATCCCCGGGCGTTTGTCTGCGAAGTCCGGGGCGCAGCGGAAGGCTGCGGCGCGCCGCTGAATTAACTGATGAGAGCGAGTTCTTTTCTTCTCCGGGAGGGGTGGGGAGCGAGGGTCCTGGCGGGCAAGGCGGAGAAGCCCGGGGCAGGATAGCGGTCCCGGGCCGCGGTGGAAATTTCCAAGGACTTGGCGCGGCGCGGGGAGCGCGTCTGGGGGCGGGGTGCCTGGCGGTGCAGCAGCACGGGAGGCGGGGAGAGGCGGCGAAGGGCGCCGGAGCATCTCTCAGAAGGGGACGCCGCGGGCCAGTAGTCTGGGAGGGAGCCGAGCCTCTCCCCGGACCGCGCCGAGGGCGACAGTGATGCTGCAGAACCGGCGGGAGCGACTCGCAGCGGCCGCTCTCTGCGCTCTCGCAGACCCCAGCGCCCGCCTTCTGCAGGGGAAGCGACCATGACCATAGCTCGTGATTCGCCCCCCAGCCACTTCCCTTAGAAAGAAACCCTTGAAAAAGTTGCATTTAAAAAAATCCTTGCGCTGACCTTTGGATCCGTGGGGGCCGAAGAAACGTGCGTGCCAGTGCAAGCCAGAAAGCGAAAGGTGTGTGTGCATGGGGGGCCGGCGGTGGGGGCACCCTCTGCTGCCACTTTGCCTAACGCTGTGCTGAGGCCGCCTCCTTGGGACCCCGGGGCTGCGATGAGCCCCTGCGGGCGGGCCCGGCGACACACGTCCAGAGGGGCCATGGCAGTACTGGCGTGGAAGTTCCCGAGGACCCGGCTGCCGGTGGGAGCCAGTGCCCTTTGCGTCGTGGTCCTCTGTTGGCTCTACATCTTCCCGGTCTACCGACTGCCCAACGAGAAGGAGATCGTACAAGGAGTGCTGCAACAGGGCACGGCGTGGAGGAGGAATCAGACAGCCGCGAGAGTCTTCAGGTACTCCTCCTCTCGGGGCTCCTCCCTGCTCGTGTCCTTTACCCCCGGCGCGCCGAGGACAGGGTCACTGGCTAGGACCACCTTTCAGAGGCATCTCTTTCATCCAGTCCTTCTTGTCCCACACCCTTTCTTTGCCGGAAGCCTTTAGTCAAGGGTCCTTCCACCCCTGACACCAAGAGACGTGCAGACACTTGCTTTGGCCATGTAAAGCCTGAAGCATTTCTTCCCCAGCCTGAGTTACAGTCACCGATTTGCAGATAACCGGTGGAAAGGAGAACCCAGGCTAACTTTGTCCTTTGCACTTAATAAGAATTAAGCTCTTGGGCGCTGCAGATGTTCGAAACTATAGAGAACGAGAAGCAGCTAAGAGGCATCTTCCCGAGGTTAGGAGAGTGGTTGGTAACAAATCACTAATGAGGGAGTGATGGGCAAATCTTGGGCAGGAAAAACATGGACACCTAGCCAGGATCCCGCTGCTTTGTGCAGTGTGCCCATGACAAAACAGAGCCCTTACTGATGCCCTACTAAGAGCTAGGTACTGTGTGAATTTTATTGAACCCTCAACAACTTTCTAATAACAGATAGTATTATTCCCATCTTACCAACCACAAACTGAGAATTCAGAAGTAGGAGTTACTTCCCCCAAGGTCACGTCCCTTTGAAGTGTGGGATCTGGAATTTTCATCACATAAGGCTCTACAGCTCCCAGCTCTATTTCTTTTTCTTCTTCTTGTGGCTTAGTCTGTGGATGCCTTCTGGAGAATGGGAGATGGGCTTTAGGTAGAGACTTGAAATCAGAAAACAAACAACAGCAACAAAACACAAGCCAGCTTGGAAATCAGAACTCTGAGGATCACTCAGAGGTTGTAGTTTCCCTTCCTTTCTGGGAATTTCAGCTTAAGTGTCTAAAAATAAGTCCTTGGCAGCAGAGGGTGTATAGTCAGATTGGAGGGAAGGCAGCGGCTTCCCCTCACTCTCCCCATCCGGGGCATGTTGAGGGGACACATCACTGTCAGATGCCCCTTTCACCTTCAGTCCCCAGGGGTGGGGACTGAATGCTGAAGCTCTTCCTGAGAGTGTAGTGGTCTGGCCCGGGGGTGCTTTCCTTTGCTCTGCCTAGGATCTTTCCAAAGCAGTATAGGGGCAGTGGAGAGCCAACTGAAACTTTTTCACTACTGTTGGTTACAAATGTTCAGAAACATCTATAAATTTCAGAAAACTTTTTAACCATATGGTTTCCTTCTTCTCAGGCCTGCTTCTGGAAAGAAGGTCAAAGAGATAATAGCCAATTCTTTTAGAGGAAGGCAGCTGAATTCTTTAAACTGGGAGGGAAGACTTTCCTTCTCTCTCTTTAGAATTCAGCTATCATTAAGTTTAAAAATAACCTTACACCCCTTAAATGTATATAAGGGCTAATTTTCTCTTGCCTTCACAGTATTGATTGTTGGACTCAAAAGCACGCAAAGGGCACAGCGTCCAGCAACTCGTTTCTTTAAAGACAGAAAGCACTTTCATTCCAAGGAATATAAAGAAATGAGTTAAGAACTTCCCATTGGTTTGCAATGAAAGAGTCCATTTTTTGGATAGGAGGAGAAATAATGAAGCTTTTTTAGAGAATGCATTTCTTTCGCAGGACATGATCAAGGGGAAAATGCTCCATGTTCTGAGAAACACAGGCTTATCGTTTCTGAGATGCATTTGTCCCTTGCTGTCAGTAGCCTGGGGGTAATCTTCAGTGTGTTTAGCTGTCATTGAGTCTAGTCTCTGTGTGCTGAGAATTACTAATTGAAGTCCACACGCTATAAAAAAAACTGCTTTAACACATATCCCTCAAGATTAATGTCTGTAAAACTGTGTAGAGGCCCCGTTGCTTATTGAAAAGAGTTTGGGCTTTGGAGTAGAATTCTAGATTAGTAGAATTTTTGGATTGAGTGTGCCATGACTAGATAGATAAGCAGGAGAGTACCCTTGGCAAGCTGCTTTATCTCTTTGAATCTTAGTTTAATTATTTATAAAAAGGGATAATAACATTTACCTTGCAGGATTAGTATAGGCTTAAATTAAAAAAAAAAAAAACACAACTGATGCACCTTTACCCAGTCAGTGGAATTATTATAATTGTCATGAATCATACCTTTCTGTATATGTTACAACTTAAATAAGGACTGCTGGGAAGCCCATAAGAATTAGAAGCATTTCACCTGCCAAATTTGCAGAGAAACATTACTGGTCAATACTCTGCTCTCATCCCCCTGCTTCTTTACACTGAAGCTAATAATTAGGGACAAGGAGTTTTGAAAGATAAAGGTATCCTGATTTGTTAAGTCAAAAAATTTTTGTATGCATGCTTAATAAAATCCATTTTTTAAAAAAAAAATGGGTGGTTACTACGTGGGCAGTAGTGTATGTTTTTAAAATATTAGATAGGTAAGCCAGAGGCCTTTATTATGTTAAGAAGACACAGCTTTTTCAAATAGATGTCTGTGTTTCCCAGTCTAAAATATCTTCTGCATGAATAGAAATATATATATGTACACAAATGTACTGTATGAACATATATATGTACAGAAATGTACTGTATGCACTTATGTATAGAGATATGCACATTTATTTATGAACTGTGGAATGATTTCATGTGTATGTATAAATTCATGCATATATTCAGATATACACACATGCAAATCATTGCAATTAGTCAGTTGACCAATGTTTAATGAATGACTACTGTGCACCAGATTTCAGGCCCCAAAGGATAGCAGTAAACAAGATTGCTTTCCCTGAGACAGCTTACCTCCTACGACGGGGAGACTGAGAAAAACAAATGAGTAAAGTAATAGGATGATTTAAAGTTCTGTTAAATGCTATGAGGACAAAGGAAAGTGTTTCATTATGCTCTAATTAGAGCATTTCATTAAGCATTAGAATCTCACATTACATTTTACCCTCTGTGCTTTCATTTACTTTTGCGATTTTCTTCTCTTGGCTCAGACTTCAAGTATGACATCTCAAGGAGGAACCTTGACAAGATCACATAGGGGAAGGCAGCAAGAAAGTAACAGCTGCAAGAATTTTGAACTAGATGGGACATTTTTGTGACATCCACATTGTATTAGAGAGATTAAGGGATCAATTGACCCTATCATAGAAATATTGGAGAATGTCTATGCAACTCTTGTTGCTTCTGAACAAGTAGCCAAATAGTAGCCAACATGGCATTTGTGTCTTCCATCAGGGCCGTACCACTTGATTTGCTTCTCAGAAAGAAACTTTAGCTCACCATCTATGTGTCAGACTTTATCCTTGGCATCTTCCATGGTAACAACAACAATAAAACCAGCAAATTATTAGGAGCTTGTAATGTGCATGGCACTGTGCAGTGTGCTTTAAATGTACTGTCTCATTTAATTCTCCTATGAATCTTGTATAAGTAAATACGTTATCGTCCATATTTATTAAGGGGAACATGCCCATGTCCCTGCTATGAGGGGATTTGCTGTAACCCTAGGGACAGGCATATCTGTGTACAATTAATTAACCAACTGGACATAGGGCCATCAAAGAGAGGCAGCATAGCAGATAGAAAAACTTATGGATTCAGGAGCTGAAAGCACATGGTTGGAATTCCAGCTGGATCCCTTTCTAGTTGTACCATCATTGGTAAATTCAACTTTCAGAGCTTCAGACTCCCCATTTTTAAAAATATAATTTATTGTCAAATTGGTTTCCATACAGCGCCCAGTGCTCATCCCAACAAGTGCCCTCATCCATGCCCATTACCCATTTCCCCCTCTCCCCCACCCCCTATCAACCCTCAGTTTGTTCTCGATATTCAAGAGTCTCTTATGGTTTGCCTCCCTCCCTCTCTGTAACTTTCCCCCCCTTCCCCTCCCCCATAGTCTTATGTTAAGTTTCTCAAGCTCCACATATGAGTGAAAACATATGGTATCTGTCCTTGTCTGATTGACTTATTTCACTCAGCATAACACCCTCAAGTTCCATCCACGTTGCTGCGAATGGCCAGATTTCATTCTTTCTCATTGCCACGTAGTATTCCATGGTATAGATAAACCACATCTTCTTGATCCATTCATCTGTTGATGGACACTTAGGCTCTTTCCATGTTTTGGCTATTGTGGAGAGTGCTGCTATGAACATTGGGGTACATGTGCCCCTATGCACAGCACTCCTGTATCCCTTGGAAAAATTCCTAGCAGTGCTATTGCTGCGTCATAGGGTAGTTATGTTTTAATTTTTTAAGGAACCGCCATACTGTTTTCCAGAGTGGCTGCACCAGTTTGCATTCCCACCAACAGTGCAAGAGGGTTCCTATTTCTCCACATCCTCACCAGCATGTATCAGACTCTCCATTTGTAAAATGGGTTTGTAATACTTTCATACAAGTTTGCAGTGAAAATTACATGGTTGTATTTAGAAAGCACCTAGAATGATGCTTGCCACATACCTCTGTTTAATACATGATTGTTATAACGGCAGAAACCAGCAAAGTGCTGGGGAGGTTCACGGAACATGGCTTTTAATTCTGCTGGGAGGAGGGAAATCAGAGAAGGTGTTTGCATTAAGCCATTAAGGATGGTAAAATCAAATAATAGTAAGACGTGAGGGCAGAAGGATTATCTAGGCAGGGAGGTGTGGAAATGCTTGATGTGTTTCCTGTATAAAAAGGTATTAATTTTCCCATGGTGAGCATAGTAGGAAGATAGACTGGGAGGTAGATGGAAGCCAGGTCACAGTCTCTGAATGGGCTTAAGGTGCAGTTTGTGAAAAATGAACAAACATCAAGGCTTGAACAAGTATCCAAGGGCTTTGGCCATATGTCAGCTCTCAGCCGAGTTGGCACATCGCTGTTACGGGTAGATTGGGGGAATAGAGGATAATACACCAAAGTGCTTTGAAAATTCTGTATATTCACTGGGTCCTAACAACCATTACTCTAAGCCATGACGTTCATCTTTCCTTTCCCAAATTCTGAACCAAATACTACTCTAAACATGTCTAGCTTTAGGTGCCTACTTTTCTGTCTGTATTTTTGAATCTGTGGATCAGAAGCTTCAGATATTTCCACAGCTGCCCTGGTGGCCACAGAAAGGCACCCAGGGTGAAGGGGGTGGGAGACAGGTACAGCCATCTGTATATACGAGATGTAAGGTTTATGTTTGTTAAATGGGAGATTTATGGAATTCACTTTATTGTTCTTTTTAAAATTTTTAATGTTTATTTTTGAGAGAGATAGAGAGCAAGGGAGCATGCGTGTGTGTGAAGGGCTCAGAGAGAGAGACAGACAGCGAATCTGAAGCAGGCTCCATGCAGTCAGTGCAAAGCCCTCAAACCCACAAACCATGAGATCATGATCTTCGCTGAAGTCAGACATTCAACTGACAGAGCCACCCAGGTGCCCTGGGATTTACTTTAGAAGTAGTTTAAGAAAAAGATAGTTTGGGGCACCTAACTTGGAAGCATCCAACTTCAGCTCAGGTTATGATCTCATGGTTTATGAGTTCAGGCCCTGCATTGGACCCTGTGCTGACAGCTTCGAGCCTGGAACCTCCTTTGGATTCTATGTTTCCTTCTCTCTCTGCCCCTCCCCCATTCAGCCTTGTGCTCTGTCTCTCTCTCTCTCTCTCTCTCTCTGTCTGTCTCTCAAAAATAAATAAAACTATAAAAACATTAAAAAGAAAGAAAAAGTAGTTTAATAAATTTTGGTGCTTGAAATAAGCTTCAATTATGTTGTGGATTTACAAATGTGAAAAAACGTCATTAGCAATAATGTGGCATACCAAAAATAAATCATGAACACTGATTGGATGCATAAAATGTACCAGGCTTAGTTCTCAGTGCTTATATTTCTTATCTTTTGTTCTCATAACTACCTTACAAAGTAGATATCTTTATGTTCTTTCTGTTATGGAGGAGGAAATGGAGATTCAGAGAGATCCATTGACAAAATGTTGGGTTCTTTATCCAACCTAGAGCTATTTGACTCTAAGCCTTATGCTCGTTCTCTGACAATGTTAAATAAATGAGGCACTGCTGCCTATATCTCTTATGATCTGGCCATGGTTACTTCTCCAACATCATGTTTCATCAGTGTTCCTCTTATGGTATAGTAATACGGGTAAGGGGTATAGTTCCTGAAACAAGCCAGGCAGTGTTGGTTGGTCTTATGGTGTCATTTGTTCTGACTTGAATGACTTTCCTTCAAGGCCACAACTCCTTGTCCTTCACCTGGCCAATTCTTACTCACCTCTTGACAGTGCATTTACTGGTTAAGAGCAAAGGTCCCAAAGTTCGTTGTGCTGAAATTCTGATTCCACCATTTGCTGTGTTCCTGAGCAAGTCTGCCTTCACTGTTCGTTTCCTTATCTGTACAGTGTGGCCTCTTGTAGGATTGTTGTGAGCATTAGGATAGACAATGTGTTGAAAAAAGGTTCTGGTGCTTAATCCATGTTAGCTCTCATCAAGGTAGCCCCTCTTACTCCTTATTTCCTCCCCAGGCTGTGTTAAAACATCTCCTTTCTGTTTTTCTTTTTTCTTTTCAATGCTTTGTACCTATTATTGCATTTCTTTTGCTTATCAAAAAATATTTACTACTATGTGTCTACCACTATTGCCATATAAGATGTTGGAACTATAAGAATTTTAAGAAATTCTTTCTTGGGGCGCCTGGGTGGCTTAGTCGGTTAAGCGTCCGACTTTCGCTTGGGTCATGATCTCGCGGTTCGTGGGTTCGAGCCCCGCGTCGGGCTCTGTGCTGACTACCAGCTCAGAGCCTGGAGCCTGTTTCAGTCTGTGACTCCCTCTCTCTCTGACCCTCCCCTGCTCACGCTGTCTCTCTCTCTCTCCTAGAAATAAATAAAACATTAAAAAAAAAAAAAGAAATTCTTTCTTAAAGTGTGTGGACTAATGAGGGGAGACAATGAATACATAAACATACAAGTATGTGGTAGTGACATACATTTTTCATTATGCTGTATTAGAAGTATCAGTTTATTTGCCTTCCTTTTCTGCTTGCTCATTGGTATTTGCATTCCTAGAGCTGATCACAGTCCCTGGCTCACTAATTTTCATTGAGTTACTGTGTGAATTAACGTTTCAGCAAGATGTGGGACCAGATAGCAAATCAGTCAGTCACCAAATACTTAATGAGGTACAATATTCTGCTTGACCATGTGGGGATCAAAGGAGGAAATGCCATGCTTTCTGTTCTGAAAGAGTTCTTACTCTAGAGCAAAGTTTTCTAGTCTCAGCACTACGCACATTTTGAGCTAGATAGTTCTTTGTTGTAGAGGCCTGTCCTGTACATTGTAGACCACTTAGCAACATCCATGGCCTCTATGCGCTAAATGAGACAGCTAGCTGTGTCTCCAGGTTTAGCAAAATGTCTCTTGGGGGGCCAAATTGTTCCTGCTTGAGAGCCACTGCTATAGAGAAACAAAACTAACCCAATTCATAGGACTTTTATAAATACCGGAAAACATGCAACAAAGAACGTGATCTGGAACTACAAACCATAAATGCCTTGACTACTGGAAGAGGAGTGGGATGAATTGTACTTTGGTGGATGTCCAGGTCTTGGTTAAAGGAGGGTAGTGAGAGGGGATGCCTTTGGGGAAGCTTACTTTATTTTTTTTAATTTTTATTTTTTTAATAAAATTTCTTTACTAATGTTTTATTTATTTCTAGGAGAGAGAGAGAGAGCTTGAGCAGGGGAGGGTCAGAGAGAAAGAGAGTCACAGACTGAAACAGACTCCAGGCTCTGAGCTGGCAGTCAGCACAGAGCCCGACACGGGGCTCGAACCCACGAACCGCGAGATCATGACCTAAGTGAAAGTCGGACACTTAGCCGACTAAGCCACCCAGGCGCCCCTGGGGAAGCTTATAGAAAGCTGGTGTGAGAGCTGGCTAGGGTTCCCCCTAGCGTCCTGCTTAGATCCTGGCAGGAGGAGCCAGGGGGCCTCACTCTGTTCCTCCTTTGGTCTCAGCACTGCAAAGGAGCAAGGCAAGGTTCTGGGGGGGGGGAGGCATTGTAGACCCTATGATTTACATTTGGGGCAGGAATTCCCTGTGCAAATGACCCAAACCCACTTCCACAGCCTGCCTGCCTGCCTGCCTGCATGGGGAGTTTCCCCATCCCTCATCCTCAGGGTGGCTTTTTCCATTGCTGTGTGCACCCCTTGGCCCAAGAGATGGCCAAGGAACAGCTCCTTGTGGGAGGTGGAGGCTGTGGAAGGAACTTGGAAATGGGACTGGGGGGGTCACATGTCCCAGTATCAAAAAAACCTCCTGGAGTCTGAGAAGCCTAAATTTGCACCTGGCATTCCAGTTGGTTTTCTGGGTATTTTTGTTCAGTGCAAAGGATAGGAAGATAAAATGTATTTTTTTTAATCCATTTGTTGATTTGATTATAGCTTTTAAATATTTAGGTACATTTGTGTTTTTGTCCTCAGCCTTGCAAATTGATGTGGTTTTGCAACTTGGAAGGCTCTTAGTCTTCATTTTGGAGAGAAGTATGTAGAGAGCTTGTTGGATTAATTGAATACTTTTATATGTTCGTATGGGCAATGGACAGTTTGTCTTTTGACAAAGTTGTGTTAAGAAGCCGAAGCTGGTGTATTGAATTAAGAACGGACAGATTCTAACGTACTGAATGAGAAGGTACAACCACTCATGTGGCGGTGGGGGGTGAGGGGGGTAAATGGGGGCAGAGGGCAGCAATAGCTCCCTCAGCATCCCAGCTTGCACTCTGGGAAAAGGAAACCCATGCAGGGTCATTTTGATTAAAGATGCAGTTTCAATACCACCTCCCCCACCCCCTGCAAAAGAGGAAGAGTCACAATATTGATCAGATTCTAGAATGGAGGGGGTAAAATGAGCTGGGAGAAGGGCAGGCTTCTGTCCCAGGTCATGAATGCTTGGGTGATGGAGAGCAGGGTAGCAAGCACATATTATTCGTAAGGTGGTTGGAGCAAAGGTCACTAACATTTTCTGGCCTTAACTCTAAATGGTTCTTTTTAAATGCTCCCCAGGAAAAAGTAAAGCAGGAACTTGTGGCGGGAATCCTAAGCTTAAGTTCTTATCTAAATGTCCAGACTGTGGGTGTTAAGCAGGGTTATCATACTGTAAAATGCTTAGGCAGGAACTCAGAAAAACAAAAGTTTTTCCTTAAAAGTCATTTTTCTCATCATAGTTGTAAGTCATCTTGGAAGTGCTGACTATGTATAATTAATGCAGTTTCTTTGATGAAGTTGATAGATTTCTAGTAAAATACAGTACCTTTTAGTTTTTCATTCTAATTTGGCTCTATCAGGAGTCATGTGACCTTGGGCAAGCTGCTTAACCTCTCTCTTTGTTTTGTTATCCGAAAAGTGGTATATAATATGGTCATCTACTTTATAAGTTTAAGAGGATAATTGAAATAATGCATGTAGAATCCATAACCTTCCTCACCTGTCTGGGTAAGATGACAGGATGCTTATTCCCATCTAGAAAGAGCCTAGACTTTGGGGCCCCAGAGAAACAGGATTTAATCCTGGTTCTGTCATTTATTTAGTAGCTTTGTGACCTTGAAAAATTTACCTGGTCTCTCTCAGCCTTAGCTGTGGGTGCCAGTACTTACCTTAAGAGGATTAGGTGTTGAATTATTGCTAATTATTAAGCCATAATAATGAGAAAAGGTGCTTCCTGGGACATATCTTATGCCTATTACTTGTACTTTCAGTAATGGAATATCTAATGAAATGTGGCCTTATGGCACACTGTCTTTCATAGTATTAGCACTAAAGATGCTGTAAAATGGCCAGTAGAATTTTAAGGAAGAGAACAGAGCCCAGCCATAAATCCCCTATTCATTCATTCCTCCACATTCACTAAGTGCCTGTTGTGTGCCAGGTAGGTGTTGAGATACAGTGATTAAAGTTAAGACACGGTTCCTGATTTTATAACATTTAGTCTGGTCTAGTGTTGTTGCTTAAGTTAGTAAGAAATTGAGTAATGTAGTGTTCCAAGGATTACGGTTGGTCTATTTCAGATAATTATGCTGAGTTTCAAAGTGATTGATTTTTCTCCCTTTCTGTTAGACTGTTCTAACTATGGCATTGTGTGAGAGGGAAGCAGCCAAGACCAGGGGAGCTGTGTCACTCCTTTAATTAGGTGCCAGGAGGAAGCCGCAGTGAATTCAGAGTTACACATTCTTTATTATCCGGGGCTTAAGTAGCAGAGGACCAGAGAGTTCCAAGTAAGTGTAATGAGAACAGGCTTTTTGGAAACAAATTACTTACTTCAATTATTGATACAGCAAATATATACAGGATTTTATGTTTCTTCTGGTTATTTAAAAAATTTACAGAATTCCTTATTTGTCTGATTTTGTAAGTAATAGATCGTACTGTAGAAAAAATTTAAGTGTAGTAAAAAGGAGGAAAAAACCCACTCACAATTCCCTCCCTGAGAAGTACTTCATTGTGAACACCGTTTCTTCTGTGCATAGTTTGCATATGAGTATTACATAATTGTTTATATTTTGTATATTTAGTTTTATATTCCCTTTTATCCATTCAGTGTTGTATCTTTAACATTTTCTCATATAATTAAATAACATTTAACTGCAAGCTTATGATAAAATAGCTTTATGATTTTCATTTTGGAAAAACATTATTTCCTGTGTTTCTTATTGTTTTAATTAATTAATTTTTTTGAAAGAGTGTGTATGCATATGCAAGAGAGGGAGAGATGGAGAGAGAAAAGTTTATTAATTAAAAATATATTTCTTTTAACATTTATTCATTTTTGAGAGACAGAGAGTGAGTAGGGGAGGGGCAGAGAGAGAGTGAGACACAGAATCCAAAGCAGATTCCAGGCTCTGAGCTGTCAACACAGAGCCTGATACGGGGCTCAAACCCACTAACTGCGAGATCATGACCTGAGTTGAAATCAGACACTCAACCCACTGCACTACCCAGGTGCCTCTGGAGAGAGAAAAGTCTTAGGCAGGTCCATATGCTGGGTATGGAGCCTAAAGCTGGGCTCCATCTCACAACTGTGAGATTATGACCTGAGCCATGACCTGACCTGACCATGAGATCATGACCTGAGCCTAAATCAAGAGTTGGATGCTTAACAGGCTGAACCATCCAGGCACCCCTGCTGTGAGTTTTTTTAAATGTTACCATATTGGAACTAATTACTTTCTCCAAAAGGATCCTTCTAAAGGATATCAAATTTGCATGTTAGATTTTTTTCTTTAAACATTTCTTCATATAGATTTGGTAAATACTGAGGATGGGAAATAAAAAACGCCTCTTTAAAGAGTTCTGCTTTCTTTGGCATTTAAATAATCAGAGGAACAGTATTCTCATTTGTAAAAGTGATTGACACTTAATCACCTAGATACACACATTGCTAATATTTTGGTATATATTTTCTCTAGGCCATCCAGTCCTTCTGTCTGTGCTTATAAAACAAGAATATAATAAGGGGCGCCTGGGTGACTCAGTCAGTTAAGCGTCGACTTCGGCTCAGGTCATGATCTCATGGTCCGTGAGTTTGTGCTCCGTGTCAGGCTCTGTGCTGACAGTTCGGAGCCTGGAGCCTGCTTCATATTCTGTCTCTCTTTCTCTCTCTCTCTGCTTTTCCCCAGTTCGGACTGTCTCTCTCTCTCTCAAAAATAAATGAAAACATAAAATATATGATGAATTTGACAATATATTGTGAGTTTTTAAAAATAGCAATATATGTAGAACTACAGCATCCCTTCGTGATGGCTATGAGATTTTCCTTTGTTAGGATAGTTAATGATTTATTTAATCCACTGTTCTTGGATATTCATGTTGCAATTTTTCGCCTTTGTATATAATGCTATGATGAACATCCTTGTGCATACATCTTAAACATTTAATGTTTATTTTCTTAGGATAAATTTCTAAAAGTAGTTTCTTCACTTTTCCCCCACCCTCAACATCAATTCTTAACACTGGCTTCTTTGGTTGTTCATAGAAAACCTTTGACTTTGGCTAAGGGCAGATTTGAGTTTTCTTCCATTTCATTGTGGACAGTGATTGCATACATAGAAAACATACAATGATTGTGAACATTTAATGATGCAGTTCTCCTTGGGTAATTTTCAAGAAGTGAAAGCTACTGGGAGAGATTCCCATATAACTGGGTATGTATAGTGGCAGTCCCCTCATTGAGCACTGTGGAGACCTCTCTATGAGGAATTATTTAGGGCACTGGAACATGTGCCTTTCTCCATCACGGTTATTCTTTTAATTTCAGTACAGTTGATAACTAGCTCTGTGTTTCATTTTTTTTTTTATTTTTTTATTTATTTTTTATTTTTTTAATTAATTAATTAATTAATTAATTTTTTTTTTAGTTTAAAAATGTCATTTATTATTTTTTTTTTCATTTTTGTATAAAAAATGCCTTTATGGGACCATTTATACTATTTTTCTAGGATTTAAGCAGTTAAAAACTGTAATTTAGAAAGGAAAATTAACTTTTCCTTATGATAAGTAGAGATTTCAAGGAATAGGATTGATGTCAAATAAAAAGTAAAACAGTTAGATGTTATGACTTTGTTATTTTAGGACTCATTTTCCCATTTACTAAAATTGAAAGTCTTGGGCTTGAAATTGGAGCAGATCATATCCCCTCAGATATGGGGAATCAGGGTGCAGCAAAAAAGGCACAAAAATCCCATGATGATATTTTGTTGGGTTGGTTTTTGGAAGTACAGTGTTGGTGATCAATTGTGTTGACATTGGACCAAATCATCTCTATCCTCTGTCCCTCTCCTCTCTTGCACCTATTTGAAGCTGCTATACATACTGTTGCTTTGGTGCCTTAGGGTCAGAGACTGAGTCTTGTTTATATTTGTCAGTCTCTGATCCTTCCTCACAGTGTTTATACTCTAACCAGTATTTCTTCTATGAATGAAAGCATTAGATTGCTTCCAAGGCCTGTAGATGGCTGTCTGAACACCTTTCAAGGGAGTTTCATTTATTGCCTAGTATTAAGACTCCATGCTGTCAAAAGTCACTACCAGTTCTTTAATTCACTCCTTCATTCACTCCTTTGTTCAACAAATAACTATGCAGTGCCTTCTTTGTGCCCGGCACTGCTGCTAGGTGCTGAGAATAAACTAGTTAGCTAGGAAGACAGGGGCCCTCCCCTTCTAGAACATGTAAGCACACAGCATACATTATAAAAAGAACAGTGATATTCTCAAAAAAAAAAAAAAAATCTCTCAACTCCTTTTTATGGAAGAAAAACAAGCCCAGGTTTAACTTCATTCTCAGAATTTAGCTGTCTGTACTTGGGTCAAAGTCCCTTCTTTGGTCTCCTCTGGTTTTGGCCTGCATTGTGATTGTGAGGCCAGAGGCCTTTGTACGGTTTAGTGGTATCGTATCTTTTGATTCTGGTTAACCTATGCAACATGTGACATGTTAAGAGAGAAAAAGCCCTTTAAAAATTGCTGAAAGATACACAAGTCCATGGGGGGAAATAAAGTTCAATTACTGGGAGAATGAAAGAGACCTAGAGACTGGCTGGCTGGCTTGACTGCTCACTTTGTAATAAGCAACTGATCTTGATTCAAGGAGCCTCCTGCCATAATACAGAAAAGGACAGAGTTTGACAGGAAGGAGAGGGACTGGGAATGGAATGCTGAGGATCGAGGAGTCTCAATTTGGGGTAAAAACACAGTCATTTTATTTCTTTCTAATAACTACTCCAACCATGCTGTGGGAGGCCTAACTCCTGACTCCTACTCCCTGCCCTGCTTAGCTGGCTCTAATGGGTCTTTGGCCAACTTGGCCAAATTTTATCAATTCTTATCCATCTTGATTATTGGCACAGTCTATTCGAATACTCAGCTCAGTTCTGGTTATTTTAAAGCACAACGAAAACTCTTGAGTCTGCCGTCTTTGCCTTCTTTGGCTTCGCCTGAACCACCAGCAGCGTGTAGTAGAGGTGTGAAGGGCATTTTCTAAAGCAGAGCCCCACTCTTCCCCATTGGGCAGTGAGGACATGAATATTCACAGTCCTTGCTCTATTGATGACTGTGGGTTCTCAGGTGAGCCCTGACAGGCTACCCACGTCCCTTCTAAGGGCAGGCTGGCCTGGTTCCTTTACCTGGTGGGCAGCCTTCATAGGTGGAATACTAGTAAACTCTCCATCCACTAGCAGCTTCCCATTCTTTCCACACCAAAGAGATTTTTACAGCCCACCACCTCTTAGCCAAACCATCCCTTTTCATTTGCTTCTTTTTTCCAGCATTGATCTTAAAAACAAAAGTTATTTTACTCACAAAAAAATGGGTTTATTCTGCAACGATGAAGAATTGCAATTTGGGAAAAGCAAGGTATGGCTAAAACCAGAGGCTAGGCCAACAAAGGAGAAAAACATTATTTTATGGAGAAGGAGGAAGTTGAGAGGGGTTGTTCTGAAGGAAAGCCCACTGGAGAAAGGCAAGAGTTCAGGACAATGGTGATTCTCGTTGGTTGAGTTGCAAGGTTAGTTGATTTCTTGTAAGAGATGCAATGTACATCTTTTCTTGTTGGGGACTGTCATTGATGATTCTTCCCTGTTGGTGATTCTTCAGTTGGGGGGCGGCGGGGGAGGCTGTAATTGAGAATTCCTGAGGTAGAGTGGTATGGTGTGAGGGCTCCCCCTTCTGGGCCCTCGACTCCATTGTAGTGAGGTTTCCTTTTGTTAATTTTCACACTAGATAGTGGAGGGCTAGCAAAGCATGAGAGCAAAGGCAAGGGCACAGCAAGCAATTCAAGAGTAAAATGCTTGTTTCTCTTTACTGCAAACCCTAATTGTCTTTACAGGTGATTCTTTTTGAGCTTCCCCCACCCCTCTTCTTCCTTTGTTGGCAGGGAGGAAAAGCTGGCCCCGCAGGGGTGGAGAGGCGATAGTTGCATGAAAAACATGGCGCTCCCAAGTCTGTGCCTTTCTCCTAGCCTTCCCCCAGTTTGAATCAGCTGTGTGGCGACAGCACTGCTTCTTGGTCTGGTACTGCTTGAAAAACCTGTAGGGAGGTGGCTGGCTCCAACTTCTGGCAGATTTCTGAACCTGAAACACAGGGTAATTAGCACATGTTGGCCCTAGTTTGGGCTTCTGACCATAATTCCCAGATAAGAAAGAAAAATCTCATATTTTGTTACACTTATTTTCCGGATAAGTTTTTGTGTCCTCACAAAATTCAGTCATACTGTTTCTTAAAGGATTCTTGTGGGTCCCAGAAATAGGGAAATGCTCGGTTGGGTTAGTTCTTTAAATTTTTTTTAATGTTTTATTTTATTTCTAGGAGAGAGAGAGACAGCATGAGCAGGGGAGGGTCAGAGAGAGAGGGAGATACAGACTCTGAAATAGGCTACAGGCTCCGAGCTATTCCTCAGCACAGAGCCCGACGCGGGGCTCGAACCCACGAACCGCGAGATCATGACCTGAGTGAAAGTCGGACGCTTAACCGACTAAGCCACCCAGGCGCCCCTGGGTTAGTTCTTTAATGTTGAGCAGGTGATCAAACTTTCTTATCACAAACAAGGCGATCGAGACCCTTCAGTTCCTTGTTTTGGGGGGTTACCGCAAATGGCTCCACTTGTCACCATGCCATTTAGAGTGGCTCTTCTACTGCCAATTCTTCCTCATTTCCTTTTCTCTCTGCTCAGGAAGCTTGGGGGAGACAGCCCAGTGTGCTGGCCAAGCAGACTCCAGCTGGGGACAGGCAGGACTCTCAGTCTTTATCTTCTTCGGTGCTTCCTCCTCTTTAGGAAAAGGAAGAAGTCCCACTCCTCAACAGTCTCTGTTGACCAAGGCTGGGGGGTGGTTGTGGTGGTGGGGCTGGATTCAAATTCCCCCCCCTCCTCAAACTCCCCTAGGGGGCCGATTACATTTCCAGTGGCCCTCTGAACTCAAGGTGGGGTTCCTGCAGCTGTGTCTCCAGACTTGGACTTAAACCATGATTGCAGCATAAAATCCCACTGAACGTCCTGTTACAAAAGGAAAGAACCAATAAAGATGCCAGAAGATTGCTCCTAATGTATCAGATTTTAAGATTTGTAACTTTTAAACAATCTAAAAAAATTCTCTTTGGGTTTTAGAATAGAGATGAACTACGGAAACTTAGGTTCAGATTTAATGAACCTTTTCAGGTACTAATGATGTGCCATGCTAGATGCATTCATGTGCAGTGTATCAGTCCATCTAACTCTGGATTTTAAAATTAGGTCCATTTGTAAGACAATAATGATGATATTTTTAATGGTATAGTTGTTATTTGTTTTGTATCTGCCAGACACTATTTTAAGCATTTTAGAGTCTTATACTTCAGCATTCACAAATACTCTATGAGGGAGATATTATCCTGATTTTACAAAGAATCAGGCTGTGAGTAATTATTTCCTTAAGGCCATTTAGATTGTAGGTGGTACTGACAGCAAGCATTAGATGAGTGCTTACTATGTGTCAGACCCTCTTTTAAATACTTTATGTATGTTAACATCTTTAAAAAAATTTTTTTTTAATGTTTTATTTATTTCTAGGAGAGAGAGAGACAGCGTGAGCAGGGGAGGGTCAGAGAGAGAGGGAGACACAGACTGAAACAGGCTCCAGGCTCTGAGCTGGCAGTCAGCACAGAGCCCGACGCGGGGCTCGAACCCACGAACCGTGAGATCATGACCTAAGTGAAAGTCGGACGCTTAACCGACTAAGCCACCCAGGCGCCCCTATGTATGTTAACATCTTGATAGTAGCCCTGTAAGATAATCCTTTCCTCCCCCCAAACCCACACCAATTTATTATTTTATCTTTCTGTAGAACAGAAGTTTACCATGAGTCTCAGTGAGTTAAAATCAAAGTGTCAGCAAGCTGCATTCCTTTCTGGAGGAATTCTGCCAATGAGGCAGAAGAGGAAATGGATCCTCATCCAGCTTATTGGCAGAATTCACTTCCTTGTGATCGTATGACAGAGGTGGCCATTTTCTGGCCAGCTCCTAGTTGAAGGCTGGCCTTAGCTTCTAGAGGCCACCCGCATTTCTTGGCTCATGTTTCCTTTCCTCCTTCTTGAAAGCTTTTAAGAACAAGGTGGGTCTTTTTTTTTTTTTTTTTTTTAAGGCTTAGTTTTTCTAAAAGAGTTTTAGGTTCATAGCAAAATTAAGAGGAAGGTACAGGGATTTCTTGTATATCCCCAGTCCCACACATGCATGGCCATCCCCATTATCAACACCTCCCCCAGAATGCTACCTTTAATACAATTGATGAACCTACATTGGCACATTATAATCACCTAAAGTTCATCTTAGTGTTCACTCTCGGTGCTGTTCATTCTAAGGGTTAAAACAAATGTGTAATGACATGTATCCATCATTACAATAACATACAAAGTGGTTGCATTGCCCTAAAAATCCAGTGTGCTCCACGTTTTCATCCCTTCTTTCTCCCCCAATCCTGGGCAACCACTGATCTTTTTACTGTTGTCATAGTTTTGCCTTTTCCAGAACGTCATATAGTTGGAATCGTATAGTAGGTAGCATTTTTAGATTGGCTTTTTTCTCTTAGTAATATGCATTTGTATTTCCTCCATGTTTTTTGGCTTGATAACTCACTTCTCTATAGTGCTGAATAATAGTCCATTGTTTGTATGTACCACAGTTTCTTTATCCATTCAACTACTGAAGGGTGTCTTGGTTGCTTCCAAGTTTTGGGACTTATGAATTACAACAAAACACAAACAGTTTTATGGCACTGGCATACGGACTTAATAAATGTTAAATGGGTGGATACTTGTTTGAGTGAATATGTGGTGAATAAACAGTTGAGATTGGTTCCTTTGAGAAGGGAAAGTAGATGGTAATAATCTTTGTGTCAATAATGTGATACTTAGCCCAACTGAATTCCTTACAGAAAAAGTTAGGAATGTCTACGCCTATGCCTCAAGAGTTCCTGACAAGTCTTTTGTATGTGTGCCTCCAATGGATGATTCAGAAGTATCATGGAAATAGATTAGGTATGGAAGGGAAGGAGGAAGGAAATAATAATGGAGGAAAAGAAAGGGTGAAGGTGAAGGAAGAGAAGGTTTAGAAAAGGAAGGAAAAGCAATTCACATTCTATTGATGTTAAACAGTCTTCCATTTGTCTGTTATATCGTCTGTGGTCTCTTTCTGATATCTGATATCTGTTAGACAATCACTGATATTCATGTCAAAAAAAAAAAGGTACTATGGGCACACCTGGGTGGCTCAGTCCGTCAAGTGTCTGACTGTTGGTTTCGGCTTAGGTCATGGTCTCATAGTTTATGAGTTTGAGCCCTGCATCTGGGCTCTGTCATCACAGAGCCCGCTTGGGATTCTCTTTCTCCCTCTTTCTGCCCCACCCTTGCTCACACACTCTCTCTCCCTCTCTCTCTCAAATAAATAAACTTTAAAAAAAAAAGTTACTATGAATCTGCATGCACATGTATTTTATGGACATGTTTTCAACTCCTTTAGGTAAATACCACGGAGCATGACTGTGGACTGTATGATAATAGTGTGGTTAATTTTGTAAGCAACTGCCATACTGTCTTCCATAGTGGTGTACCATTTTGCGTTCCCACGAGCAATGGATGAGAATTCCTGTTGCTCCACATTCTTGCCAGCATTTAATGTTTTCAACATTCTGGATTCTGCCCACTCTAATAGATGTGTAGTGGCATCTTTTTGTTGCTTTAATTTACATTTCCCTGATGGCATATGATGTGGAACATCTTTTCATATGCTTATTTGCCATCTGATGAGGTGTCTGTTAAGGTCTTTACCCCATTTAAAGAAGTTGAGATGTAATTGACATATAATGTTATATTATTTTCAGGTGTACAACATAATGATTTGATATTTGTATATTTGCACAATGATCACTAAGGTTAAGTCCAGTTAATATCGTCACCACACAGTTACAGTTTTTTTTTACTTTTGTTGAAACCTTTAAGATTTACTCACTTAGCAACTTTTCAATATACAATGCAGTATTATGAACTACAGTCATGGTGTTTTATATCACATCCCCAGACTTTTTTATTTTATGACTGGCAGTTTGTACCTTTGACCATGTCCACTCATTTTGCATACCCCCCACTTCTATTCTCTGTATGTATGATTTTGGTGGGCTTTTTTTTTTTTTTTTTTTTTTTTGGTGGAGGGGAACTCATTTTTAAATTGGGTTGTTTGTTTTCTTATTGTTGATACTGTTCTCTGTATATTTTGAATAACCATCCATTAACTTCTGTGTCTTTGCAGATATTTTCTCCCAGTCTGTGGCTTGTCTTCTCATTCTCTTGACTTTGTCTTTCATAGAGCAGAAGTTATACATTTTAGTGGAGTCCAATTAGCAATTATTTCTTCCATAGGTTGTGCCTTTGGTATTCTGTCTAAAATGTCATTGCCATACCCAAGGTCATATAGGTTTTCTCCTGTGTTGTTTTTAGGAGTTTTACAGTTCTGCATTTTACATTTAGGTCTATGATCTATTTTGAGTTAGTTCTTGTGAAGGGTGTAAGGTCTGTGTCTAGATTAATGTGTTTGTTTGTTTGTTTGTTTTTTGCATGTGGATGTCCAGTTGTTCCAGCACCATATGTTGAAAAGACTGAAGTAGTTTTATTTTATTGATGGAGAAACTGACACAAAAAATGTAAGGACCTCACTCAAGATTATGCAATTAGGAAGTGGTCTGGCTCTAGGACTCATGGGCTTGAAGGCTCCAGGGCTTCTTACTACACTAGACTGTCCCTTTGCAGTCACACCAACATTGACGTGCAGGGCTTCAGGTTAAAGCCTGATGCCTCCTTATATTGCAGTGTCTTAATACACAGGAAAGAATCTCAAGTAGAAAAATTTCACTTATGAAGGTCAATTAATACTTTGTTTCACTATTAATATCCAAGACTGCTTTTTCTCCTCAGTCCTTAAGCTTCCTGCAAATAAAACGGTGGGCTCAAGTCATGGCCAAGGTGTTTCTTTACTTCTTTTTTCTGCCTGGCATCTCTGATTCATCCCAGTGGCTTAGTTTTAGATGCTTTCTTTCTTTCTTTCTTTCTTTCTTTCTTTCTTTCTTTCTTTCTTTCTTTCTTTCTTTCTTTTTCTTTCTTTCTCATCTTCTTCTTCTTCTTCTTCTTCTTTTTTTTTTTTTGGCTCTCCTATTTAGCTGTCATAGCCTACTTGGTTATCTCTCATTTATATCTGTTAGATGGATGCCAAGAAATCATATCAACTATGCCATGGTTGGGAGACCAAAACCTATTCAGCTGTGAGAAACAGGAGTGGAATAGCCACTGTGTGGAGACTTATCTGTGTCACCTAAAAAAGGAAGTTATTCTTTCTCTTCTCTCCATTGCTGAAATCCCCAGAGACTTTTCTTTTGAACTCAGTCACTGTCTCTGAAAAGGAATTTATGTGACAATATTTTGAGTTATCCTGAAAGATAAACTAGAGGTCTAATTTCTGTTTTTTGAAAACTCTTTAAAAGGTAATGCATTTTTCTTCTAAATATTGACACTTTATACAAAAGTATATTAAGCAAGCATAAAAGTCTTCTCAATCTCATTCCCTATAGGTAAACATGTTTTGATACTGTCATTCTTCCAGGACAACAGGCATAAGTTGGACTATTTCAAACAAACCAGAATATATAATTCCCTTACTGCATATGAGTTTTTATATTTTATCTGTATAAACATCTGGTACAGTCCATATATATTTATCACATATAGTGATAGCTTCTAATATGTCCCCTGACGATCCCAACCTCCTCATATTCAGGTGTCATCCTCTCCATTTGAGTGTAAGCTGGATTAGGGACTTCTAGAATAGAATAAATACTGTAGAAGTGATGATATGTCACTTCTGAGATTAGATTATAAAGTTGGTGGCTTCATTTTGGGTGCTGATTTCTCTGTTGGGTCATTTTTCCTGAGACAAGCCAGCTGCCATGTTGTGAGGACATGCAGGCAATTTATGGAACTGAGGCAAGGCACTGGTAAGGAACATGTGGCAAGGAACTGAGGTATTTGGTCAAGAGCCAACAAGGATCCAAGGCCACAACCAACCACATCAGTGAACTGAGAAGTGAATCCTCCAGCTTTAGCTGACACCCAGCCAACAGCCTGACTACAAGTTCATGACAGATCCTGAGCCAGAACCACCTAAGACACTCCTGATCCTTAGAAACGGTTTTATTTATTTATTTTTTTGTTATTTTTTAATAAATAGTTTATTGTCAAGTTGGTTTCCATATAACACCCAGTGCTCATCCCCACAAGTGCCTTCCTCCATGTCCATCTCCCCTCTCCCCCCACCCCATCAGCCTTCAGTTTGTTCTCAGCATTCAAGAGTCTCTCATGGTTTGCCTCTCTCCCTCTCCCCCACTATTTCCCCCCTTCTTCTCCCCCATGGTCCTCCGTTAAGTTCCTCCTAATCCTCCTATATGTGCAAACATATGGTATTTGTCCTTCTCTGCCTGACTTATTTCACTCAGCATAACACCCTCAAGGTCCATCCATGTTGCTACACATGGCCAAATTTCATTCTTTCTCATTGCCATGTAGTATTCCATAGTATAGATAAACCACATCTTCTTGATCCATTTGTCCTTTGATGGACACTTAGGCTCTTTCCATGTTTTGGCTATTGTTGAGAGTGCTGCTATGAACATTGGGGTACATGTGCCCCTGTGCATCAGCACTCCTATATCCCTTGGGTAAATTCATAGCAGTGCTACTGCTGGGTCATAGGGGAGTTCTGTTGTTAATTGTTTGAGCAACCCCCACACTGTTTTCCAGAGAGGCTGTACCAGTTTACATTCCCACCAACAGTGTAGGAGGGTGCCCGTTTCTCCACATCCTCGCCAGCATCTAGAGTTCTCTGATTTGTTCAATGTAGCCACTCTGACTGGCGTGAGGTGGTATCTCAGTGTGGTTTTGATTTGTATTTCCCTGATGAGTTGGGATGCTGAGCATCGTTTCATGTGTCTGTTGGCCATCTGGATGTCCTCTTTGGAGAAGTGTCTGTTCATGTCTTCTGCCTATTTGTTCACTGGATTATTTGTTTTTCAGGTGTGGAGTTTGGTGAGTTCCTTATAGATTTTGGATACTAGCCTTTTATCTGATATGTCATTTGCAACTTTCTTTTCCCATTCCATTGGTTGCCTATTAGTTTTATGGATTGTTTCCTTTGCTGTGCAGAAGCTTTTAATCTTGATGAGATCCCAACAGTTTATATTTGCTCTTGATTCCCTCGCCTTTGAGGATGTGTCAAGTAAGAAATTGCTGTGGTGGAGGTCAAGGAGGTTGTTTCCTGCTTTCTCCTCTCGGGTTTGATGGTCTCCTGTCTCACATTCAGGTCCTTTATCCATTTTGAGTTTATTTTTGTGTATGGTGTGAGGAAATGACCTAGTTTCATTCTTCTGCATGTTGCTGTCCAGTTCTCCCAGCACCATCTGTTAAAGAGGTGTCTTTTTTCCATTGGGTATGCTTTCCGGCTTTGTCAAAGATTAGTTGGCTGTATACTTTTGGGTCCACTTCTGAGTTCTCAATTCTATTCCATTGGTCTAAGTCTGTGTCTGTTTTTGTGCCAATACCATACTGTCTTGACAGCTTTGTACTAGAGGCTAAAGTCTGGGATGGTGATACCTCCCGTTTTGGTTTTATTTTTCAGTATTACTTTGGCTATTCAGGGTCTTTTGTGGTTCCATACAAATTTTAGGATAGTTTGTTCTAGTTTTGAGAAGCATGCTGGTGCAATTTTGATAGGGATTGCACTGAATGTGTAGATTGCTTTGGGTAGTAATGACATTTTAACTATATTTATTCTTCCAATCCATGGGCATGGAATGCTTTTCCATTTCTTTGTGTCTTCTTCAATTTCCTTCCTAAGTTTTCTATAGTTTTCATGATACAGATCTCCTATGTCCTTGGTTAGGTTTATTCCTAGGTATTTTATGTTTTTTTGTGCAATTCTGAATGGGATCGTTTCTTAATTTCTCTTTCTGTTGCTTCATTGTTGGTGTATAAAAATGCAACCGACTTCTGTACATTGATTTTGTACCCTGCAACTGTGCTGAATTCTTGCATCAGTTCTAGTAGGCTTCTGGTGGAGTTTGTCTGGTTTTCTATGTAGAGTATCATATCATATGCAAAAAGTGAAAGTTTGACTTCTTTGCCAATTCTGATGCCTTTGATTTCCTTTTGGTGTCTGATGGCTGATGCTAGGACTTCCGGCACTATGTTAAACAACAGTGGTGAGAGTGGGCATCCCTGTCGTGTTCCTGATCTCAGGGGGAAAGCTCTCCGTTTTTCCCCGTTGAGGATGTTGTTAGCTGAGGGCTTCTCATAGATGGCTTTTATGATGTTTAAATAAATTCCTTCTATCCCAACTCTCTCGAGGGTCTTTATTAAGAAGGGATGCTGTATTTTGTCAAATGTTTTTTCTGCATTATTGACAGGATCATATGATTTTTATCTTTTCTTTTGTTGATGTGATGTATCACATTGGTTGATTTGCAAATATTGAACCAGCCCTGTAACCCAGGAATGAATCTCACTTGATCTTGATGGATAGTTCTTTTTATGTGCTGTTGTATTCAATTTGCTAGTATCTTGTTGAGGATTTTTGCATCTGTATTCATCAAGGATATTGGCCTGTAGTTCTCCTTTTTTGCTGGATCTCTGTCTGGCTTGGGAATCAAAGTGATGCTGGCTTCATAAAATGAGTCTGGAAGTTTTCTTTCGATTTCTATTTTTTGGATTAGTTTGAGAAGAATGAGTATTAATTCTGTTTTAAACATCTGGTAGAATTCCCCAAGGAAGCTGTCAGGTCCAGGGCCCTTATTTGTTGGGAGATTTTTTGATAACTGATTCGATTTCTTCACTTGTTATGGGTCTGTTCAGGTTTTCTATCTCTTTCTGTGTGAATTTTGGTAGTGTGTGTTTAGGAATTTGTCCATTTCTTCTAAGTTGTCCAATTTGTTGGCATATAGTTGGTTGTAATCAGTCCGTTTTCATTCATGATTTTGTCTATTTCAGTGCTCTCTCTTTTCTTTTTGAGAAGCCTGGCTAGAGGTTGGTCAATTTAGTTTATTTTTTTAAAAAACCAACTCTTGGTTTCATTGATCTGTTCAACTCTTTCTTTTGTTTCTATATTCTTTATTTCTGCCCTGATTTTTATTATTTCTCTTCTTCTACTGGGTTTGGGATGCTCTTGTTGCTCTCCTTCTAGTTCCTTTAGGTGAGCTGTTAGATTTTGCACTTGCTCTTTTTCTAATTCTTGAAATAGGCCTGGAGTGTGGTGTACTTTCCTCTTAGGGCTGCCTTTGCCACATCTTATAGGGTTTGGATTGTTGTATTCTCATTTTCATTTGTTTCCATATATTTTTAAATTCTTCTCTAATTGCCTGATTGGCCCATTCTTTCTTTAGTAGGGTGTTCTTTAGACTCCATGTTTTTGGGGTTTTCCAGACTTCTTCCTGTGATTGATTTAGAGTTTCATAGCATTGTGATCTAAAAGTGTGCATGGTATGATCTCTATTCTTTTATATTTATCGAGGGCTGCTTTATGTCCCAGCATATGATCTATCTTGGAGAACATGCCATGCATACTTGGGAAGAATGTGAATTCTATGGCATCAGGATGTAGAGTTCTAAATATATCTGTCAAATTCATCTCATCCAATGTGTCATTTAAGTCCGTTGAGTCTTTATTGATTTTCTGTCTAGTTGATCTGTCCATTGCTGTAAGTGGAGTATTAAAGTCCCCCGCTATTAGCACGTTCTTATCGATAAAACTGTTTCTGTTTGTGATTAATTGTTTTATGTATAAGTGCTCCCATATTTGGTGTGTAGACATTTATAATTGTTAGCTCTTCCTGATGGATAGACCCTTTAATTATTATATAATGCTCTTCTTCATCTCTTGTTACTGTCTTTACTTTAAAGTCCAGTTTGTCTGATATAAGTATAGCTACTCCAGCTTTTTTTTTTTTTTTACTTCCTGTAGCATGATAGATATTTCTCCATCCCCTTACTTTCAATCTGAGGTGTCTCCTGTCTAAAATGAGTTTCTTGTAGACAGCAAATAGATGGGGTTTTGTTTTTTTAATCCATTCTGCTACCCTATGTCTTTTGATTGGGGCATTTCATCCATTTACATTCAGTGTTATTGAAATATATGGGTTTAGAGTCATTGTGTCCTTTGTGGGATTCATGCTTGTGGTGTGTCTCTAGCATCTTGTGTTCCTTGCAACATTTCCCTCATAGAGTCCCCCTCAGGATTTCTTGTAGAGCTGGTTTAGTGGTGACAAATTCTTTCAATTTTTGTTTATTTGGAAAGACTTTTATCTCTCCTTCTATTCTGAATGACAGGCTTGCTGGATAGAGGATTCTTGGCTCCATATTTTTTCTGTTCATCACATTGAAGATCTCCTGCCATTCCTTTCTGGCCTGCCAAGTTTCAGTAGATAGGTCTGTCACCACTCTGATAGGTTTTCCTTTGTATGTTAGGGCCCTTTTCTCCCTAGCTTCTTTCAAAATTCTCTTTGTCCTTATATTTTGTCATTTTCCCTAGATATGTCATGCAGAAGAT
The DNA here is from genome assembly GCA_017311185.1 of Proteles cristata cristata. Taxonomy (NCBI): domain Eukaryota; kingdom Metazoa; phylum Chordata; class Mammalia; order Carnivora; family Hyaenidae; genus Proteles; species Proteles cristata. Next base: position 107,822 of record JAESUZ010002246.1, on the reverse strand, counting down.
CGATTCAAATTATGTCTGAGGAGGAGTTCTCTGTGCTTCTTGAATTTCAACGTCTACTTCCCTCCCCAGGTTGGGGAAGTTCTCTGTTATAATTTGTTATTGGACTCCTTCAGCACCTTTCCCTCTCTCTTCCTCTTCTGGGATTCCTATGATATGGATATTGTTCCGTTTGATTGTATAGCTGAGCTTTCGAACTCTCCTTTCACATTCCTGGGTCAGTTTATCTCTTTTTTTCTTTCTTTTTCTATAATTCTGTCTTCTTTTTTCTTTAAATTTTTTTTTTAATTTCTAGGAGAGAGAGAGACAGCGTGAGCAGGGGAGGGTCAGAAAGAGAGGGAGTCACAGACTGAAACAGGCTCCAGGCTCTGAGCTGGCAGTCAGCACAGAGCCTGATGCGGGGCTCAAACCCACAAACCGCGAGATCATGACCCAAGTGAAAGTCTGATGCTTAACCGACTAAGCCACCCAGGCGCCCCTATAATTGTGTCTTCTAAATCACCTATTCTCCTTTCTGCCTCTTCATTCCGTGCATTGGATGCTTCAGTTTATTATGTATCTCATTTATCGCATTTTTAAATTCATTATAACTATTTTTAAGCTCCATGGTGTTTGTAGCCATAGTTTCTTTGATGTCCTCCATGCTTTTTTCAAGCCCAGCGATTTATTTTATGATTATTGTTCTAAGTTCTTGTTAAGTTATGTTGCTTATATCTGTTTTGAGCAGTTCTTTGGCTGTCGGTTTTTCCTGGAATTTTTTTGGAGGAGACCTCTTTTGTTTCGTCATTTTGGTTAGCTTCCTATCTTTTGTTGTTTTTAAAAGCTTGTTATGCTCTCTGCATCTGTGAGCGCTGCTGTACAAAAGAAGGCTCTTTGTCTGTCCAGGGCCTATTTATTCAGAAAGTGTTCTTTGAATGGTGTCTCTTGGTCTCTCTTGTTGAGACCTTGGTTATTTTATTTTCCGACTCGTAGTGGTATTTGGGACTCTCCACCATGTGTGCTTTGGCTTGTTTCTTGAGGAAATCCTGGAGAAGAAAACAGACAGACAAACACACAGGGAACAAAGGCACACAAACGGACAGACAAATCCAACAAACATGCAAACTGAAAAGGAAAACGAAAAAGTAAGGAGAAAAGAGAGAGGAGGGAAGGCAAATAATAAGAAATAAAAATACATAAAAAGAAAGAAAAGAAGAAAAGAAAAGGAAAAAAGAAGAAACCCAAAAGACAAAGAACAGTTAGGCATGTAACCAGATTTTCCAGCTACAAATAAATAGCCAGTGTATGCAGTGCTGGTGGAAGAGCATAGAGAAAGAGAGAAATGACAGGGCGGGGATGAGGCGAAATTGGAAATGAAATGAGCAAACAGAGGAATAAGAAGCTTTTTTCAAAGAACGAAAGAGTGGAATATGGTTGGAGAAGTGGCAAAAGAAATGACGATGTTGTTATCCAGAGAAACTACATAGTCTGATTACTCCAAAGAGAAAGAGATGAAAAGGTAGGTAGGTGTGGAATTTACATCTAGAGAATGGATTAAATGTAACCATTTAAGCAAGCCAGTGACCAGAATTGGTCTTGCCGCAGCTCTGGTAAAAAAAAAAAATGCATCAGGTGGGAGTCCTGCCTTGGCGGTTTTGGGGAGAAGAGTGGCGGCGCTCCAGTGCCTTCTTGAACCAGGCGCTGCAGCTCACTTTTTTGGGTGTGTAAACTGCCTGTTCCAGGGGCGCAGCCAAGGTGGTTGCACTTTATATCCCAGGCCAGGCCTCGTTTCCAAATCCCAGTCCGCGCGCCCCACTGAAATTGCCAGAGACACAAACTCGCAGGCGATCCCCTCAGGGCAGTCCCAAGCCTCTTGCGTTCCCCCTGGGGATTGAGCCAGAAGCCGCTACTATGTCTCCTCCAGGTCCGGTGGCGAGCGAGGAGCAGTTTCATCCGGGGGTCGCCTGGGACGAGTGCGTCCTGTCTGGGGTCAGCTGGAGAGTAGAAAACCGGGTCCCTCTGTGCCCGAGCGGAGGTTTATCTGATCCCTAGCGACAGGGACAGTATCTTGAGCAGTTTTAGCCACTCTCTTTCCCCTCTAAACTCTCTGCAGAGGGGTATCCCCCCCTCCCTCTGTGTCTCTGGTCCCAGCCCGATTTTATCTTCCCCAGTTTGCTAGGCCCCAGGCCTTCTCCGTGCGAGATATGGGGGCGAGTGCAATGTATGGAGTTCCCTACTTCTCCGCCATCTTGCCTCCAACGGAAACTTTTAGAAAATAAGTATTGTTTGCAACTGCTGAATTTTGGAGTAATTTCTTATATTGTAATAGATAACTAACATATTTATTAATTAATAATCAAATCATGTAAAAATCATTTTTGACAATATTCTCTTTTTCCTACCCACAACATTTGGGTTGACAGATACCTCATTTAGTATGTGGCATGAAGTAAAACTATTTCATTTAAAAAGTATGGAGAAAATATGAAATTCCAGTTTAGGGTTGACCATTGTATTTTTCTTTTCCTTTTCTTTAAATGGAAACTAACCTAACAAACATCCTGGAAGTATGTTTTTCTGCTTTTGCAATTATCTCTACAGGATAGCTTCTTAAAGGGAAAATTTCAGGGTTGTGAAGCAACACATTTACGTTTAAATTGACATTTGTGAATTTTCTTTTACTTGAAGTCATCTGTTTTGTGACCAAGAGCCTACTGGCCTTTCCAGTACTAAGTATAATTAACCTTAAAATGTTTTGTTAATATATAGGTGAAAGATTATAATTTTAATTTGTGAGACTGAGCTTCATTTTACTTTTTTCTTGTTATTCCTGAGAATTTCCTCTCCTATGAGGGGTACCTCTAGGTCTTTTGCCTATTTTCTTCTTGAGTTGCTCATCTCTTCCTTTTTGGGTTTCAACCCAATGTGTCTTTGTTAAAAGGCTGTATTTCTTTGCCATATCCGTGGCACATATTTAATCAACTTCATCAGTTTTTTTCCTTTATGGCGTTTGAACCTTTGTGTCATGATTTCTTCAGTCCAAGGTATTTTCATTTAGTATTTTTATCATTTAGTTTTTTTGTATTATTTTAGTAAAGATTAAGTACTTTCCCCATATGTTCTAACGTCATTACCCAACAACAAAAACAAAAATATTACCTTCTTCTATCCACTTGAAATGCCAACTTTATCCATTCTAGATAAACCTATCTGTATGGGTTTATTGTGGAAATCCCACTTTTCTTGCATAGCTTTACCTGATTAGTTTTGTTCTACAGCCATACTGTATCGATTACTGTAGCTTTGTGGTATATTTTGATATTTCATAAGATACCTCAGAAGTCATTGTGTGTGTGTGAGTTTGCCAGAGTTTTCCTTGTACTTATTTCATATTTTTCTCCTAGGACCAGTTGAGATTGCTTTTCAAGTTCAGGTAATTTCTGTTGATATTTTTATTTGAAATTCATTAACTGATACATTACGACAAAATTAAAACTTTCTTTTTTTTATTTTTTATTTTTTTATTTTTATTTATTTCTAGGAGAGAGAGAGACAGCATGAACAGGGGAGGATCAGAGAGAGAGGGAGTCACAGACTGAAACAGGCTTCAGGCTCTGAGCTGGCAGTCAGCACAGAGCCCGACGGGCTCGAACCCACGAACCGCGAGATCATGACCTAAGTGAAAGTCGGACGCTTAACCGACTAAGCCACCCAGGCGCCCCCAAAATTAAAACTTTCTATCCAAGAGCACGATATACTTACCTATATAATCAATATAATCAATCCTTATTTTATTTCCCTAAGCAGAGTATATATTTTTTCCTTTTAGATTCTGCACATTTATTTATTAATTTATTAATTTATTTACATCCAAGTTAGTTAGCATATAGTGCAAAATGATTTCAGGAGTAGATTCCAGTGATTCATCCCCTATGTGTAACAACCAGTGCTCATCCCAACAAGTGTCTTCCTTATTGCCCTTTGCCCATTTAGCCCATCCCCCCACCCACAGCCCCTCCAAGAATCCTCAATTTGTTTTGTCCTCCTTCCTATTTTTATATTATTTTTGCTTCCCTTCCCTTATGTCCATCTGTTTTGTATCTAAAATCCACATATGAGTGAAGTCATATGATATTTGTCTTTCTCTGACTTGCTAATTTCGCTTAGCATAATACCATCGAGTTCCATCCACATAGTATTCTGCACATTTCTTATTGCAATTACTCCTAAATATTTTGTCTTTGAAAAATTTTTTTAATAGTTTATTTATGTTTGAGACAGAGAGACAGAGGATGAGTGGGGGAGGGGAAGAGAGAGAGAGACTCAGAATCTGAAACAGCCTCCAGGCTCTGAGCTGTCAGCACAGAACCTGATGCGGGGCTCGAACCCACAAACCATGAGATCATGACCTGAGCTGAAGTCAGAGCTTAACTGACTGAGCCACCCAGGCGCTCCTAGATAATTTGTTTTTGATGCTTCTATTTTTGTACCAAGATGCATCCCGTTTTCAGAATTATTTTTGTGATAATTGCTTACATATATGTGATTATGGTTATATGCTTATTAATTTTTGTAAGGCCACAAGTCTAAACATCTAAACCAAACTGACTCCATGACAGGCTTTAAGTTTCCCCTCTAAACTAGAAGGCCTGAAGTTTCAGCTTCCCCTAAACTGTCAGGCAGTTACACATTGCCCAAGGCAGAAGTAACCACCCTTGCAACACCCAATCCAGAAAGGCCAGCGACCACCCTCCACATTGTTAAGGGAGAGGCCTGGAGAAAGAGACTATAGATAGGACCTTGTTACCTAATGTTAAAGTTAACCTGTGAGTCGCCGAACAAGACCTTAGGCTCGCTCTGTGATTGGTTGAATTTAAAGGTACTCTGAACGTTGTAATTGGATCCCGCCAAAAGTAACGAATACTCTAGACAATGTGTGTGGTCAAACCCGCTGTCAATGATGTTGAATAATTATGATTGGATCACCGTTCCCATGTCACAACTTCTGTAACTCCCATAAAAACCCTACTCTGCCCTTGTTTGGGGCTCTCAGCACAGATCCATATGCTGGTGAAGTCTGGGAGTCCGAGTGTAAGCCCGTAATAAAGCCCTTTGCTTTTGCATGTGTGACTCGGACTCCTTGGTGGTTTTGGGATTTTGGGGAGATCGCGATCTGGGCATAACATTTTTGTTCATAGCAATTCATCTTAATATAGTTTCCTAGTGTGATTTTTTTTTCAGTTTATTGTCTTGGGCTTTCCATATATCACTTCCACATTTATGTATCTTATATATAACAATAATCTGTTCTGTTTTCTAATATTTACTTCTTGTGTCTTGTATTCTTTAAGGGGCATGCTTTCAGTGTTTCCTCAATGAATTCAATATTGGATTTCTTTTGCCTTCCTCTTTGTTTCTCTTCTGTTGAATCTTCTCTTCTGTTTCTGGCTCTGTGACTTGGGCAAGTTACTGACATGAAGAAAAGTGGAGCTTAGAAAGGTAGAGAGCGGCTGAGCCAGGATGCAAACTTAGGAGTCTCCAACTTCAGGGGTTATACTCATCTGTTCTCTTTCCTTCCTTCCTTCCTTCCTTCCTTCCTTCCTTCCTTCCTTCCTTCCTTCCTTCCTTTCCTTCCCTTCCCTTCCCTTTCCTTCTTTCTTTCTTTCTTTCTTTCTTTCTTTCTTTCTTTCTTTCTTTCTTTCTTTCCTCTCTTCTCTTTCTTTCTCTCTCTCTCTCTCTCTCTCTTTCTTTCTTTCTTTCTTTCTTTCTTTCTTTCTTTCTTTCTTTCTTTCTTTCTTTCTTCACTGTTTCCTTCCTATTCCCTGCTTCACTTTCTTCTCTTTCTCCCTCCCTCCTTATTCCCTCCCTCTCTTCCTTTTCCTCCTGCTTATTATTTATGAATCTTCTAAAGCTAATCATTAAATCTCATCCCTGAGTGCATCCTGCTTTAGTAGTTGTGATAGAAATCTGCAATTTATATAATAAGCGTTCAGATATCCCATTTTTGCGATTGGAAGCAAGGTATGTTGGATGTCTGACTTACGAATAGTGAATTCCATCCTATAACTGCCTGTCTGTGAGAGAATTTTTTTTTTTTTTAGATGGGGAGCTTCCTGAATTTGTTTGTTTGCCCTAAATGCTTTCATCTTTTCCACGTTGTTCACACTTCTGAATTTCTTTCATTGCTTTCACTGTGAGAGGCTCAAATCAAATGAATATGGTTTCTGGAAATGTCATTATTTTAGGAAGGAGCACAGGAGGAAGGCAAGGAAAATAGTTTAAATTTTTGTGGGGAAAAAAAGAAAGCAAAAGGCAAAAGAAAAGTTCTCTTCGCAAGAGAGGAAACAGTGACAGGTTTGAGAAATTGGTATGTGTTAATTTTGCTATATTTTCTCTGCATGAATCTTACTTCAGAGAATGATTGGCTTTCTAAACTAAGTCTTTTGTTAGTGGGGTATAGGTCTTTCTTGGGTGGTTGGGATGAGGATGTATAAAGAGTAGGAAAAATGACAAAAATAGAAGCCTCTTATTTGCAAGTGATAGAATTTACAACTCTGCTTAGCACATCCTTTTTTATTCAACAAAGCATTGTTAAGTTCCTACTGTGTTGATAGCTTTGAGGGGAGGATACAAAGAAAGGGTAAGGCATTGTCCCTGACCATCAGGTGCTTTTAGCCAGTGAGTCAGACCAGTAGTAATGGTACTTGGGTGTAGAGAAGAGCTCTCTGCTTGTTCCTGAGGGATGGGTGGGGTTTGAATCAGCTAACAAATAGTGATGGCACATTCTGAGCCTGGGAGAGAGAATGTGAGAAATGGTTTCGTTTGTGTGTTAGCAGAGAATGGCTGGCTTCAGCAGAATTATGCGAGTGTGAGAAAAGATTGAGCAGTTAGCATGAGGCTCAGTGATGTTCCGCAAGCTACTGGAAGTTCTTTGGCATGGAAGTAACTGTGATTAGGAGCACGGATCTGGTAGTGGCATGGGGTAGATGGGCAGAGGCAGAGAAGGGGGTTTGGACACAGTCATGCCAAGACCCTCATCTGGAGTACAGACAGTGGGACTCATGTACACCAGGCAGATCTAAGAGACTCAATAGAAAGCCCTCCCAATTAAAAAATTATTTAGTATATTTGGGGCGCTCGGGTGGCTTAGTTGGTTAAGAGTCCGACTTTCGCTCGGGTCATGATCTCGCGGTTTGTGGGTTCGAGCCCCGCGTCGGGCTCTGTGCTGACTGCCAGCTCAGAGCCTGGAGTCTGTTTTCAGTCTGTGACTCCCTCTCTCTCTGACCCTCCCCTGCTCACGCTGTCTCTCTCTCTCTCTCCTAGAAATAAAATAAAAAACATTAATAAAAAAAATTATTTAGTATATTTAATGGAAAAGAAGGAAGATACACAATAAATATGGTTTGAGCTTCAAGTGCTACTATTCAAAGCTGGACTGACAAGCAAATTTGACATTATCTATGTATTCTCGTCCTGAGTCATAGAATCTGGGCTGAAAAAATTTCTCAGTTGAGCCAGTTACCATTTTATTTTTTATCCTCAAAGTGTTTCCAGTTATTAGATGGGATTCTTGATGTGTTCCCATAGCACTTTTATCTGTTATGTGTTGAGTTATCTTTAAGTGATCCCTCTGGTAAGATGGTCCAGTGAGTGAAAAGCCAAAGCTATCACCATGTTGGCATAAATAGTGGAAGAGGTTAAAAACCTGTCAGAAGACATACTGGCTGACTTCCTTCTCTCTCTTTGGTAAATGGGATAAGCGTATTTGAGGGTTCTTTGATGACCGAAGATTTATAATGAATGCTAATAAGAATGAGCATGGAGGAGGGAAAGGCAGGGGGTGTAAGGCTAGGCTACTTGATCAGTTCCTCTGTTTTGGCCCATTTTGCAGTGGATGTTGGTGTACCTGGTGGGACTGAGTTAGTAGGTGTCTGGTTTGATGACAGAGGCACACTTCCTGACATACATATTCTCTTCCTTTATTCTTCCTCAGATAAACCGACTCGGTGCTGTGAGGACCACAAAGTGCTTATTCTAGATCACTGTTTGCTCTGCAATGCACCCAAACACAGACACATGGACACAAGGAGCAAATACAACCAGAATTTATTTTCAATAGACATTTTTTAAAAATAAAAATCTCTAAATTTGCATTATAAGCAAATACCAAGGTGTACACAGAGTGTATCCACTTGTGCCAAGTATCTGCTTGCCAACTGATCAGCCCATATGGCCCAAGATACATTCCTGCTGGCACCACAGGCCTTTGGCTCCATGGACATCCTATCAAAAACACCTGTGTGGAAAGCTCAAAAGTGTATTTACCATAAAAATGGTCAAATTGAGCTTTTGCATAAGTTAATTTTGGTACAAAATTGTACCAGTTTTGTTTATATTCCAGTGATTCTATTTTGTTGTTGAACGTTAAGGGTACTGATTTGACTTAGTTGTCTAAGTTCACTGAAATAGGATGACATTTATGGACAAGTGGTTACCCAACTTTGGCACAAGCTGGAAATTCTCTTGCTTCTTATTTTCAACTCTCCTGGATATTATCCCATTTCTATCCCTCATGCTTTCTGTAGAAATAACTCCCCCAGCATGTGTTCTGTGCTTTGCCTATTTTCTTTGTCGGCAACCTCAAGTGTGTTTACTTGATGGCTATAATGTACTGAGTTTTATTGTCCTTCTGTATCTCCTAATATTATTTTATGTTGAAAAATGAATTCCAATAAAATAATAATAATAATAATAATATAATGGCTAACTTTGAGCAATGTGACAGGTTCCATACAAAAGGACTTATATACAAGGTTTTATTTAATTTTCTCTGCTAACTTATGAGATAGATACTATTTTACTCTTATTTCCAGTTGAGAAAACTGAGGCTTAGAGCGTTTATGGGAATATACCCAAGATCTCTTAGGTATTAAAAGATAGGACCAGAATTCAAATTCAGGTTAATGTGCTTCCAAAGCTTACTAACCACAGGCTATTACTCTACCAGTACATTTATGACTCATATTTGAATGTAAGTAATACGGCTAGGTCTCAAATTAAAGTTGTTTGAAACTTATAGCATAAAAATCATCAATGTAAGTACTCCTCTCTACATGCCTAATGATTTGCCCAGTGATGCATAGGAAACTAAAGCTGTTTGTGAAATCAATTTAAAAGTTCTGATTAAAACTCTTAGAGAAACTAAACAGTTCAAAGAATATGGGGTGCTTGGGTTAGCAAAGTTTTTTGAATTTACCCATATCGACTACAATGCTTTTTAGAAATTCAAGTATCAGGGGTGCCTGGGTGGCTCAATTGGTTAAGCTTCCAACACTTCATTTTGGCTCAGGTCATGATCTCACTGTTTGTGAGCCACATTGGGCTCTGTGCTTAGAGTGTGGAGCCTGCTTGGCATTCTCTCTCTCTCTCTCTCTCTCTCCCTCTCTCTCTGCCCCTCTTGTGCTCTGTCTCTCTCTCTCAAAATAAATAAATAGACTTAAAAAAATAAATTCAAATATCAAATTATTAGTTTTTTAAATCTGCTCTTTTTTCCTCCCATTTCCGTGGTGCCCTTACACCAGATACAAACATAGTCTGCCTTTTGGCTAATTCAACAAAGACTAAGGTAATTTATATTTACAAACAAGAGAAGTAGCAATTGAAAATTACAGCCAATTCCCCACAACACTGATGAGGTGCTGATAAAACATGTCCTTCCTAACAATTGTGGGAATTTCAAAACTGCATGTGTCAGGCACAGAGGAAGCATTGTTACAGAGCCAAGAGCACACTGCAGCCAGGCTTCTCTGTAGAATGTTGAATGACATCCTTGGTAAACTCTAAAAATGTGGTGATTCTAGTTCTGGAATACTAAGTTTTAACAGCTCTTAAAAATGAACTGAGTAGATTGTTGGTAGGCAGTCCTTTGTCGCAAATCAAAATCAAAATCTGCGAGCCGGGCCGTTCATCGGTTATAACTCAAGAAGGGTCTGACTTCATCCCTTCGTGTCCTGTCTGTAGGACTTGTTGCTCAAGTATTCTGGCCAGAAGCAATCAGGAAAATAGAGCAGGATGACGGACTTTTAAAGCTGGTTGGTTTAGGGCCCCTGGGTGGCTTAGTCAGTTAAGCGTCCGACTGCGGCTCAGGTCATGATCTCGCGGTTCATGGGTTCGAGTCCCACATTGGGCTCTGTGCTGACAGCTCAGAGCCTGGAGCCTGTTTTGGATTCTGTCTGTCTCTCTCTCTCTCTCTCTCTCTCCCTCTCTTTCTGCCCCTCCCCCACTCATGCTCTGTCTCTCTCTGTCTCGAAAATGAATAAATTGTATAAAAGTTTTTTTTAAAAAGCTGGTTGGTTTATATATACTTTTTAGAGGAAAAAGAGGATCTTGTCAACATTCACCCATTACCTTTGTAGTGTACATTATAATTTATGGATTATTTCATTAACTGATCTTGATTTTCATTTAAGTACTTAAAAGTAAGTGTCAGGTGGTTACCAGCATCAGCATTTTGCAAACAAGCACCAGAGAAAGAGAGTGAGTGACTTGCCTGGAATCGTGCTTGCTAAATTCCTCACTCTTTTGAATGTCACTCTCTGCCTTTTTGGCAATGGGATAAAGTCTATCCTTCTTAACTAGCCATAGAAAGCCCTTCATAATCTGGTCCTTGCCTACTTTCTAACTTTAATCTCCTGTGCAAACTATGGCATTTTTTTTTTTTTCTTTTTTGGCCACATGTATTCTGCCTTTCTAGTCATGGCAAGTACTTGTGGCTCTGTTAATTGTGTTCAGGGTTTCCCAAATTTAGGATTTAATGGGCTAGAAAATCACCAAATGAATTAATAAATGGACAGTTCTGATGATTTGATATTTTGGCAAATAAGGAAATTATAAAATACCACAGTTTCATTAAAGATTTTACATGTTAACCTCAAAATACAGAAAGCACATAATCTCGGGAAAATAAAAGGGCCGCTAATTAAAAATAAAATATACAAGCCTCACTCATTGCTTATATTTTTCCCATTTTGCCAGAGACTGTTGAAAAAGTTGTTCAGGACTGGCACTGGCCCGTGGTGTTTGGGAACTTTGTGCCTTTGTACGGGCTGTTTTCTCTGTCAGGAATTCTCTACTTTTCCCACGCCGCTAGCCTCTGGCCTGTCTGACTAAATCCTCTTAGGCCTTCAATTCTCAGTTTACATGTTGACCTTGGAAAATCTTTTCCCATCTCCCTCCACCTGTTCTCTCCCACCCCACCCGCCCCTCCAGTTATCTCTTCTCAGGAGCATTCTCTGCATCTTCTTCCATGGCCTGAGAAACTGGGCTGGGGTTTATTTACTGCCCTTGTGCCGCAAGACATGAGATTCTAGAAGGCAGAGACTGCATCTTATTCAACCCCATTCCTAAAGTTCAGCACATGGTCTTTTGCACACATTCGGTGTTTAATAAATACTGAACAGATGAATTAATGAATGAGGGAATGACTGAAGAGCGCCTGGGTACCCTACAGGCCATTTACTTGTGTCTCGCCCATCTCCTGTGACCTGCAGTTTTAAGTGCAGAGGATTTCTTCAAACAAACACAAACACTCATTGAATTGAATTAATTTATGGGTTTTGACCTCAGCAGTTCTTTTGTTTTTTTTTTTTTTGTCAAGGAAAACTAATTATGTTCTCCATTATCAGAGTGTCTGGGAACGGTCTGCAGCTGCTGTCTGAAATATCTTCATGGGTGTTAAGGCTTCTCCAGCTCTTCTGGTCAGATTGTGTTTTTCTTTTCGCCTGTTCACTTTTGGTTTACCCTGTTGAGGATCACATTTTAATTTATTATTATAGCAAAGGAATGTTGTGTCATTCTATAAAGTATATATGGAGAATATTCAGCATTTTTTGTAGTTTGATTTTTCTAAATCTACCGAGGTTTCGATGCTTTGCCTTGTCATCATTGTTGTTCTCCTTCTCTGTAAGCTCTACACCCAGCGTGGGGCTCGAACTCACCAATCTGAGGTCAGGAGTCACATGCTCTACCAACTGAGCCAGCCAAGTGCTGCTCTATTATTGTTATTTAAAAAAAAATGGTTTCAAAACAACTTTTTTTGCCTTTTAAAAAGGTTTGTCAAAAAAATTTATCCAGAAAAGATGGCAGTAGCTTCTCATAAGACTCAATAGTGATGCAAGCACACTCATTTGGGGGCATATGATTCCCAGGCAATGTAAGTTACCAGGATGAGCATTTTTCCAGCTCACAAGATAACTGTGATTTGCATTATTTCACTGACCCTTGCTCAGTCACAGGAGCACTGCTTCTTTTCCTTTCTCACAGAGATGCCTCCTGTAGACAGGGAATGGCTGAGATCTCTTCTCTACGGTTGTGCATCCATGAGAAGCCTAGGCTTCAGTCTGGGCTTCGATCTATACCTTGGAAGAAACATTAGCTGCTCTTCTTGAAGCTCAATTCCTTTGCCTTCCTTAGCATCCCACCTATTTTTGTTGTTGTTGAAAATAACCCATATTTATAGATTCAGAATAATAATAACCACAACTGCTTATGAACACTTCCTATGTACTAGGTACTTTAACACCTTATTTATAATACTTTCAACTTATTTTGTCCCCATTTTATAAGTGAGAAAGCTGAAAACCAAAGGTTAAGAAGTTTTGCAGAAGCCATGCAGCATTAAGTGGTAGAGTTAGAGTGGTGTGACCCTAAAGTCTCAGGTCTTTCTGTTACACCCATGCTGCCTTACTCATCAGGTGACCTGGATCATAGCCATATGGCTTTATGCTGCTGCTTAACTCCTGCCAAGAGAAATAAAATACCTGACTCATGGGACTTTTTGAGAACTAAATGGGATGACATATATATGAAAGGACTTGGGATAGTGTCTTGTGCATAGTAAGAACAGAGCATTTTTCTGAATTTCTTCCATTTCCTCTGTGTTGTCTTTTCTCTCTTGACCCAATCCTATTCTTCAACCCCAAATTTAGATACCTCCTCATGGTCCATCATACATCTATTCTCTTTTGTATATCTCTGGAGATGTTGTTAGTTCTCTTGGGTTGAGTATAAGGACTGTGGCTGTGACTCAATTTTTCATTATTATTTGAATAAAAAAATGCTGGGAACCAAAGTTTGAGCCTAGGGACATAACCACATTAGGCAAGGGGAAGAAGTGCTGTTTTGTTAGGAAAGATAAAAAGCAAACAGAGAGGAGGCGGCCAGGTATGTTGATATACTGCCATCGATATCCAGGGAGAAGAAGTTTGTAAGAAGGAAGGATTTGATCAACAATGTCAAATACCAGAGTGTTCAGGATGAATAAGAAGTGAGGAAAGGCCATTTGATTTGATTTGGTCATTTGAATGTATTTGAAGTCCCTGGAAAGGGCAATTTCAGGATGGGAAACAGGAAAATGAAAATGTTGATGAAGAAATAGGGGCACTAGTGCTTTCATGTGTTTGGTTTGTAAAGACCTGCAGTGAAATTTTAGCATATCTTAAAGATGTGGCATATTTGAGGGGATTTTTCTTTTTTTTAAAATATTTTTATTTATTTCTAGGAGAGAGAGCGAGCGAGAGTGAGAGCGTGAGCAGGGGAGGGTCAGAGAGAGAGGGAGATACAGACTCTGAAATAGGCTCCAGGCTCTGAGCTGGCAGTCAGCACAGAGCCCGACGCGGGTCTCAAACCCATGAACCGTGAGATCATGACCTAAGTGAAAGCCAGACGCTTAACCGACTAAGCCACCCAGGTGCCCCGAGGGGATTTTTCTTTAACTTAGGACAAATATAAATACATTTATGGATAGAAGTTAAGGATTTAGTTAAGGAAGAGTCTTTGAGGACCCCATCTCCTTCTGACATACTCCTTCTAGTAATTCACTTAAACTCTCTCTCTGCTTCAAGGAAACCCTGCCTAAGATAACTGATGCAAAAGGATCCTTCTTTTCATTCTGGTTTTTCTATTTCCACAGATAGAAAGGTAGGAACTTGCCTCCTCTCATGGGCACACCAAATCTACAGATATATATGGATCATTTCTCCCTGAAAAAAGATCTGAAAAGAGATAAACTGTTCCTCCCTACCAAAAAATAAAAAGACCATTAAGATGGGTCTTGGCACACCCTCAAAATGGGGATATATCAAGAATGTCAGGTGGTTTAGACAATCACAAAGCTTTGAGAGACAACCAGGAGCTAGGGCAAGGTTGAATGAGAAAGTTCATCACCTACACAAATCCACTTCAAGACGAGAGAGTTGGCTCTTTTACTTAATACATAGAAGCAAACATAGAGAATCAAGTAAAATGAGGAAACAGAGAAGTATGTTCCCAATGAAAGAACAGGGTCAAAACTTCAGAAAAATACTTTAATGATATGGAGATAAGTAAAGAATTCAAAGTAATAGTGATAAAGATGCTCACCAACCTCAGGAGAATGGATAAACACAGTGAAAATTTCAACACAGATAGAAAATATATGAAAGTACCAAGCAGAAGTCACAAAGCGTAAGAATAAAGTAACTAAACTAAAAATACACTCAACAGGTTCAGTGGCGAGCTGGACAAGAAGGGATCAGTGAGCTAGAAGACAAAGCAATTGAACTTATCCAGAGAGAGCAGCAAAAAGAAAAAGGATTTTTAAAAATGAAGCTAACTTAAGGGACCCCTGGGATAATATCAAGTGGAATAACATTCGCATTATAGGGGCCCCTGAAAGAGAATAAAGAGAAAGAGGAGCAGAAAGCTTACTTGAAGAAATAATGAATGAAAACTTCTCTAACGTAAGAAAGGAAACAGACATGTAGGCCCAGGACTGCGAGAAAATGCCAAATAAGATGAGCCCAAAGAGATCCATATCAAGACACATTATAATTAATGTGTCCAACATTAAAGATAGAGAATCTTAAAAGCACCAAGAGAAAAATAAGTTGTTACTTAGAAGGGGAACCCTATAAGGCTATCAGCATATTATTTAGCAGAAATTTTGCAGGCTAGAAGGGAGTGGCATGACATATTCAAAGTGCTGAAAGGAAAAAAAAACCAAGAATACTCTACCTAGCAAGATTATCATTCAGAATTGAAGGAAAGTAAAGAGTTTTTCAAACAGGTAAAAGCTAAAGGAGTTCATCACTGCTAAGCCAACCTTACAAGAAATGTTTTGTGAAAGGGATCAAGAAGTCCAAATTTACAGATACAAAATAAATAAGTCATGGGGATATAATGTACAGCATGGGGAATATGGTCAAGAATCTTGTATTAACCTTTGTATGGTGACAGATAGTAAGTAGACTTACTACATTGATCATTTCACAATGTATACAGATGACGGATTACTCTGTTATACAACTGAAACTAATGTAATATCGTGTGTGATTATATCTCAGTAAAAGAGAAGAAAAAGGAGACTCAAAGATGGCGAAAGCACGGATAATTTTAATCTACATAAACTTTGAAGAAATCTTGACAATATAACATCAAAATAACAAGGAGAAAATCAAATTAATTATATTTTTCTCTGTGTGGTTGTATTATTTGTTAACTTTTAATTTCATCTTTATGCTATTTAATAATATCCAGATTTTCTATACTAGGTACCTATTACTTTCTACTTTTAATAACTCTTAAAAATCAGATTTAAGGGGCCCCTGGGTGACTCAGTCAGTTAAGCGTCTGACTTCGGCTCAGGTCATGATCTTGTGGTCCGTGGGTTCGAGCCCTGCATTGGGCTCTGTGCTGACAGCTCAGAGCCTGGAGCCTGTTTCAGATTCTGTGTTTCCCTTTCTCTCTGCCCCTCCCCAGCTCATGCTCTGTCTCTCTTGGTCTCAAAAAGAAATAAACATTAAATTTAAAAAAAAAAAATCAGATTTAAAATGATAAAGTAAACTAAGTTCACAGCACTAAAAAGTTATAGAAATACATAAGATGAAAAGGTAAGATGAAAATAAAAGTCCCCGCATACTCTAATACCCCATTTCCATTCTTTAAAGCAACCATCATCAAAGTTATTTTTGGTAGCACAAATATGTTTTAAAATCAGAAAACATCAAAAAATCAATTAAAGAAATAAAATTGGAAAAAAAAAAAAAAGGATAATACTGCCTGGCTCTGGCTTCTGATTTCCTGACTCCGCTTGAAAAACTAATAAAATTATAAGAGAGGACTATAACTAAGAATAAACTTGTAAAATTGAAGAGAATGGAAGAGGAGACAATAGCAGAGAAAAGACATCAACAAAATTTTAGGAGATGAAAAGCAGATGTCTCAGTGATATCTGACCAGGAGAGTGCCGAAATCTAAAACTTGAGTGCCTGCTGTGGCTGGGAAGCCAGTAACAAGGAAGCCAGGTCATGTTGCAGAATTCCCGAAAGACTCAGCAATTACAGGTGAGTGCTGATGACGCCGAAAATGGAAGGATTGGTTGGAAGTGTTCCAGATCTCCTTTTAGCCCCAAACACAAGAAGCTGCCCTTGCCCATCTGTTAGGACGCTGGGGATGAACCAGAGACTCTGGACTTGGGACATCAGATGAAAACAAGGGAATTAAAAGAAGCGTTGTGTTATGAAGAGTGAGAGCTCAGCTCCACCTTTCACTGAGGTCCCAGAATGTTATCACCTCAGTTTATACCTAATCAAGAAGTTGGAAAGTTCCTCTCTGGGGAAGCAGAAAGAGCTGTGGATACTGACATTTGGAGTTCCTCCAATGAAATGTCTAGGCCCCAGCCGGATCCCACTCTGATGAGGCCGAGCAGTTGGTAATCACTACCCACTACCCACTTTCATTCAGTTGGTTAGTACCTCATTTTTCAATGTAAACAGGCAGCTATATATATCGTATATATTTCTAGAAAGCCTCTAACATGAAAGAGAGAGCAAAATGGACCAATAGAAAAAACATACACCAAACAGGCGATGCAAGAAGCAAATAAATACATAACAAATGTTCTAGCTTTGACTCCCACAAAAAAATACATTGCATTCACAAAGATTAAAAAGCTATGAAATAAAACTTTTTGAAGATAAAAAGGAAGTTTTTGATATTAAAAATGTGGTAATTAAAAGATCCATAGATGAATTTGTAAAATAATGTTTAGGAAATAATTCCCCCAAAGTAGAAAAGAAAAATAAAGAAGTGAAAAATGGAAAAAAAAAAAGATGAGAATTCTGAATCATAGGAATTCCAGAAAGAGAAATATAAAAGAAAGGGAGGGTAGACGTTATTAAAGAAATAATAGAAGGCTATTTCCAGAACTGAAGGACCCATTTCGTGGTTGCAAGGGACCACCAAGTATCTAGCATCACTCATACCTAATTATTTTATTGTAATTAATTGTCGTCTTTGAAAGTTTTTAAGACCTTAAATGAGGGATTCCCTCATTAAAAACTTTCAAAGGTGACAAATGATTACAATAAAATGATTAGATATGAGTGATTCCAGATTTCTCAACAGTGGAAGCTAGGAAACAATGAGTAACAGCTTCAAATCTGAAAAAAAGAATATCTCTAAACTATGATTTTGTACCCAGCCAAACTAAGAACTGTTTTCTATATTCAGGGTCTCATGAAATGCATTTTGCTTTCACCCTTTCTCAAGAAGGAAAGAGAATATATGCTATACCACAATGAGGAAGTAACAACAAAGGGAAAAAATAGAGGAAACTGGGTAATACAAGGCAGAGAAGAGGTGAAAGATATCCCCCAAGATGACAGATGTTTATCTACACTGGAGAGGAAACAGCACAAGGCTCTGGAAGAGATGTTTCCAAGAAAAAAAAAACTGAACGGATTGATTCCTGATGCATTTGACCACACTGAGAAAATGTTACAGTTCTTTGAAGAATTAGAAGGGGAATTATTGAAAGGTACATGATTCATGAAGCAAATGAAAGAAATTAAACAATAACTAACTCCAGGAAGAACAAATTTTGAAAAGCCTGCAAGAAAGAAAATCAAGTGATCATTTACTGCACCACTCAGCTCTTAAATTATACTTAGAGATTCATAATGCTATAATAATATTGCTTTAACTGAAAATTTTGATGTAATTCTGTAGGGAATGTGGGGTGAAGAAAAGTCTATGTGTGTCTATTCGGGGTAGGATTAGAAAGTAATATCTTCATCTTCCATAGTAATAAGCCAATCAATAGTACATAAAATTGGAAAATAAAATTAGCAGTATTTGAATAATAATCAAAATATGAAAATTATAGCCTTTCTGCTATAGACATAGGGGTGGGGAATATGAAAGAGAACTCTTGTATTTGTTGCCTTAGACTCTTTAAACTCTGTACATTATTTGGCTTTGCTAAATAAAAATAAATATTTTTTAAAAATGATATGACATCTTTTTTTGAGCAAGAGGACCCTGTTAGTAAATACCCTTTAATTCAGGAAATACTTTAAAAAATTTATCTCAAGAAAACAATTGTGAGTGTGTCTACAAATCTAAGCATGAGAATGTTTACCACAGTTGTTTGTAGCATCAATAAACTGTAAACAGATTAAATTCCCACCTTAAGAGAGTGAGCACTGAACCCATCTTGTTTACTGCCATATCTTGTTTAATATCTTAGGTCTCTGGAATTGTATCTGACATATACTAGCTACTCAATAAATAATTTGTTGAATATTTACTAAGGAAATAGTTGAATTAATTCATAGGAAAAATGCACACAAAACAATCTGTTAACATTGGTTATCTCTGTATGGAGGAATTATCTGTTTTATTTATTTTTGCCCATTTTTCTTTTTTTAAAATGTTTTATTTATTTCTGGGAGAGAGAGAGAGAGAGAGAGAGAGAGAGAGTGAGCAAAGGAGGGTCAGAGAGAGAGGGAGACACAGAATCCAAAACAGGCTCCAGGCTCTGAGTTGGCTGTCAGCACAGAGCCCGACATGGGGCTTAAACCCACGAACTGTGAGATCATGACCTGAGCCAAAGTCGGACACTTAACTGACTCCCAGGCTTCCCCCCTCCTTTTTTTTTTTTTGCCTATTTTTCTAATTTGTATTTTTGAAAATTTCTAAAATAATGTTTTAAAGTTATACATTCCTAAAATAAAAGAAAAAGGTACACTAACATTTTATTTTATTTTTCTTAAATAGTTTATTGTCACAGTTGTCTCATGTGACAAATGTGATAATAAGAACTACTGTTAACTGTTTTGGTAATTAAATAAATATACTCTTAAAAATTAATATTCTTATTAAATGTACTAATGAATCATAGATTTAGTTATGACTTTTACAATATATATTTCTTAGGAATACAATTTTTGGACAGCATTGCATATATGTCAGATCAAAATGGGCTTAAATTTTAAACGTATTAGAACAATGTAAGTATTAATAATAAGTTAATTTCCAGTATACTTTTAACTCAATTTAGTTCAAAAAAATATGTTAAATACCTGTTAAATTCAAGTACTAATAAGTACTATATTTCTAGGCAATTAGTTTTTTTTTAGCACTTTATTCTTTTTTTTTCTTAGTTTATTGTCAAGTTGGTTTCCATATAACACCCAGTGCTCATCCCCACAAGTGCTCTTCTCCGTGCCCATCACTCCCCCTTCCCCACCCCCTCTTCCCCACCCCTTCAGCCCTCAGTTTGTTCTCGGCATTCAAGAGTCTCTCATGGATTGCCTCCCTCCCTCTCCCCCACTATTTTTCCCCTTCTCCTCCCCCACGGTCCTCCGTTAAGTTCCTCCTAATCCACCTATACGTGCAAACATATGGTATCTGTCCTTCTCTGCCTGACTTATTTTGCTCAGCATAACACTCTCAAGTTCCAACACAGGGCCAGATTTCATTCTTTCTCATTGCCATATAGTATTCCATAGTCTAGATAAACCACATCTTCTTGATCCATTCATCCATTGATGGACACTTAGGCTCTTTCCATGATTTGGCTATTGTTGAGAGTTCTGCTGTGACCATTGGGGTACACGTGCCTCTATGCATCAGCACTCCTGTATCCCTTGGGTAAATTCCTAGCAGTGCTATTGCTGGGTCATAGGGGAGTTCTAATGTTCATTTTTTGAGGAACCGCCACACTGTTTTCCAGAGGGGCTGCACCAGTTTACATTCCCACCAACGGTGTAGGAGGGTGCCCATTTCTCCACATCCTTGCCAGCATCTAGAGTCTCCTGATTTGTTCATTTTAGCCACTCTGACTGGCGTGAGGTGGTATCTTAGTGTGGTTTTGATTTGTATTTCCCTGATGAGAGGGGATGCTGAGCATCATTTCATGTGTCTGTTGGCCATCTGGATGTCCTCTTTGAAGAAGATACACTAACATTTTTAAAGTAACCATTTATAAAGAGGAGAGAGTTGACAGTCCATGGAGTGACTTAAAAACCGTACTGTATTTGCTTCTGAACATTCTGATGATTCGGACCGAAGTACCACTTCATGGGTCAAAATAACTCTCATTCTTTGATAAGTGGAAGCATACATTTTTAAAATTTATTTTTATTTTAAGTTTATTATCTATTTTGAGAGGGGCAGGGAGGGGCAGAGAGAGAGGGAGAGAGAATCCTAAATCGGCCCTGCACTCTCAGAGCAGAGCCCGATATGGGGCTCAAACTCTGGAACCACAAGATCATGACCTGAGCCGAAATCAAGAGTCAGATGGTCAAATGACTGAGCCACCCAGGTGCCCCTGGAAACATTTTCATGTAATTAGAAAAATATCTTCCTGACACTAAATGCAAGGAAGAAATTATGTAGATAAACAAGATCATAGAAACTTAATACACATTATTTGCCACTTCACTTTTATAGAAAATCAAATGCTATACTTGATGTAGCTCTTTCTTATATTGAACCTCAAAAAAAAAAAAAAAAGCATAACTTTGTAATGTAACTTGGTGAAGGCATATACAGAATGGTTAGTTAAGTCAGAGGCTTCTCAAGTTTTACATAGGTTACAGTTCCAAACGTGTTTTTCCAGTCTAAAAGGACCAGTTTTTAACCCTTTGTTCCCCAGTACGTTTCTACCAAATACAGTGTGGGTCTGTCCTGCTTTTTGTTTTATAGCCAATTCAGTACATTTTCTCCAAATGGTTAGATTTTGTATTCGTTGAAGGATATTGAGGCACCAAGCACTTTCTTTCATGATCTCCTCAGATGTTGTGAAGGATTCCTTAGGAGGTCATCCCTGAGCACCTGCCCTGGTACCTTCTAATGGGTAGATTCAGACTGGTCTTGAACATGGGCAAGCATCCCTGGCTTGCAGCACATTTTCAGCAGCAGCAGCAGTTGAACCATCTCCTTTAAATTTTTTTCAGGATGACCTACCATTACCTTAAACACTCATTGGGTTAATAGACATTTGACATCTGTGCTTTTTCTTTGGCATTGACTCACACATTTCTGACTTTGCCAGTTGGATGTGTAAGCCCTGAAAATATCATAGTAGCTTTATCTGGTCTCTAGTTTTCAGCCTCTGCTTATCCTTTATCCACAAACTAAAAAAAGTTCATCTATTGTTTTCTTTTTTGTCAATTGTTGTTTCTTTCTTTATTCCCTCTTTGTCAAATGACTTATCTCATCTATACTTGTAATATCCTTTATGCTCTCATTACTTTCAGTTTTAAAAAATCATCTCTACTCTTGTTTCCATTTCCAAGCCTACGCTTCTCCTGAACTGTTGCTGTCAACTCTCTCTGTACTTTTCTGACCTGATGGGGGTCAATGATATTCACAAAACAATAGGAAAACTAAATACAAATGTAGTGAACATAGCAACAAGGTGAGGAGTAATGGATGGATGTGATGAAAATGCCTGCCTGATTGTTTTCACAATATGTTGGTGGTAAGCTAAATGGACACATTTGATCGGGGAAATCTCTTTGTCCCCATTTATGAAAGTTTATAGGATATTTGAAAATAGTTACTTTATGTAATGTGAATAGCTGTCTTGCTCATCACTTGACTTGATATAGAGAAAGAATATAAAGAATCTAGCTCCTTGTAGAAAATCAGTTAACAAACATATCCTTTCATCTCTCCCAAATACTGGTTATTTTTACAACACCTTTGATGGGAACTAGATGACAGTCAAAGGTTGTTGACAACTTGAAATGCTGATATTCTGTGCTGAGCAAAGCGAGACTCATATATTTTAGAGAAGCAGGTGGCACCGTTAATATTCTGTTAAGAAAATTGAGGATCCCTGGCTTGTGTTGTTATACAAACTTCCATCCTGTGGAAATGGGTCATAGCACAAAGCCGAATTTTTTCTCAGAAAATAAATTTGAAGCTGTTCAAATACTGGAACAGTTACTCACAGAAATAACAGCAGTGTGTGCCGTAAGTCATAAAAAAGAGACAATTATGGTCTGGAAAAATGTCAGGACAAATGCTCCAGTCATGCATCTAGTAGGCAAGCAGAGCTGAGCTGAATTCAGGGAGCTTGACTCCTGAACTTCACCCTCTAGAATTTACCACTCCCTTGGTTATCTTATTAACATTTGTTGATTTCGTTCCCAAGTTTAGAAACTCTGTATAATTTGTGAAACTTATAATGCAGTTTCTTTTTTTGTTTTTAATTTTTTTTTAATGTTTTATTTATTTCTAGGAGAGAGAGACAGAGACAGCATGAGCAGGGGAGGGTCAGAGAGAGAGGGAATCACAGATTGAAACAGGCTCCAGGCTCTGAGCCAGCAGTCAGCACAGAGCCCGATGCGGGGCTCGAACCCACGAACCGCGAGATCATGACCTAAGCGAAAGTCGGACGCTTAACCGACTAAGCCACCCAGGCGCCCCTATAATGCAGTTTCTATTACCTATGTCTTCTCCTTTTCGTTTCCTTTGCCTTCCAATAATGTCTGCTTGTCTTTTACAGAAATAATCTCAGATTCAAGTGTCATTAGAACAAGAAAAGATGATTCTGAATAGAGTTCTTATATTTAATACGTAATGTCTGGCTTCCTCGTGCAATTGAGGAGTACCACTGACCATGATTACAGAAAGAGATCCCTGCTGCATTCTAGCCTGCTGTGTAAACCTGTATATTTGAGAAACAGACCAATTATAAAGCAGCGTAATCTGTAATTTCGGGCATTTGCCACTCGTACAAGTTTAAAACTCAGTGGAGTGTAGAGGTTTATGTGTGGACTGGCATCTCTGATCTGAACCTCGTTTTCAGAACCTTGGTGTTCTCCTGGACAGCTGCCCAGCTACCATCTTGAGTGGTCACACCTGCCCTTTCCTGTGCTCCTACCCAACTCATCACTGCATTTCTCCTTTTAGACTTCAGGCCACTGAAAACATGACCATCCAAATTTGGTGCATATCCAGTTAGCTGTTGTGCTGTGATCCTGTTAATAGAGTAAGAGAAAAATAATTTTATTCATAAAGATTATATATATAACAAGGAAGTATCTTTGTCTTTCAAATCTCCACATTTTTCAAAAGAGGGGAAAAATCCGAAAAGAGTGTGTATAATCGTTTGTGTAGTGTATAACGTATAATGACTAGAGGAGAGTGAAACCTGGAGAGCCCACTGGTGACATTGCTCTGGATAAGAGAGAGATGTGATAGAGGGCGGTTGGGGCGTGGGGAGAGGGAGGGATAGGGTTGTGTCTGGGGAGAGATAGGCATCCACTGGAAAATTTATGAAGTTTCTGTGATGTGGTGACCCTGTCCCCTCCACTGCAATTTCGGTAAAATCCAAATGTCTTTGATGGCTTTGGAATTGGATTTATTCTCAAGGATCTGTGCTTGATGCCACAAGAAGGTTGGCGGTGAGGATCAAAACCACAGATACATAACCCTACATGATCCTCTCCCCTCGACATGTCAGCCCCTGCTCTCTTTCTGCCAGCTTCACTGGTTTCTTCCGTGTTGTTTGAACAGACCAGGTACACTCCCGCCTGAAGACCTTTGTACTCGCTGTTGGCTCCACCTGAATGCTCTTTTCCCACATACCTACATGGCTTACATCCTCACCTCCTTCTGGCCTTTACTCTGTTGTCACCTAGTGAGGACTTACTTAGCCCCCTGTTGAGAAAACATGTTTTATCTTGTTTGTCTCACTTCTCCATTAGAATTTAAGAGGGCAGGGTATTCCCCATCCCCCCTCCCCAATCTGTCGTTAGTGCCTAGAATAACACCGGGCACATAGAAA
Organism: Proteles cristata cristata; assembly: GCA_017311185.1. Classification (NCBI taxonomy): domain Eukaryota; kingdom Metazoa; phylum Chordata; class Mammalia; order Carnivora; family Hyaenidae; genus Proteles; species Proteles cristata. Next base: position 83,725 of record JAESUZ010002246.1, on the reverse strand, counting down.
GTACCCAATAAATATTTGTTGAGTGAATCAAATAATGCCTGCTGTCCAAAGGAGCCCAGTTACTTCTAGTAAGCAGCAAAAAGGCGATTCTCAAAATACAATATTAGAATCTTTCTAGCTATATAGACAAGTAACTAAAAGTAGGAAGACTGAAGAAAGGCATTCATTGAAATCCTTCCTGGAAAAAATTGATGTTTTTTAGTTCAAATAATGATGTGTACATGTTAAGTACATTACAAAACAAACATATTAGGGAAAACGAGATTATCCTTGAAATATTTGTTTTAAAAGCTCTTCCTTTACATCTGCTCCTGTTTTAGAGAAATGCAAATTACACTGAAAGTAATCTACCTTTCTTTGTAATGCTTTTCTTTTATTGTGCAGTCATTTGAAATGTGAAGGATAAAATGCTGCTAAATAAAAGACTATTTGCTGTCTTAAGTGGTACACAAGAGCTGTTTTTCTCTGTTTTTGTCACCCTGACAAATTATCTAAAAGATTGGTCTTTGAAGAGACTTTTTATTTATCTGTAGAAAACATTATTTTAAGCAATAATCTAATGAAAGTATTTGCCCTCCATACCATTCAAGACAATTTTACAGAAAAATAAGATGAATACAAATCTCTACCATATATTGAGTGTGTTTTGAATCTCTTAGATCAATGATGTCAGCTGTTGCAGGGGACCATGCTGTGAACAGAAGACGTTGCCTTTGTCCCAGAGAGGGGGCTGTCCCCACTTGCTTCCACTCTCCTGATATGGGGAGGGCTCTGCTGCTTGTCCACTTCAGAGCAACTAACTGCTGCAAGTTCTATGTTCTGGACCCTTCAGTCACAGTGACTCTTGACTTTTAAATTTGGTTCAAAACTGATAATTTAAGGCAAAGGTTCCTTGAACTTAGGGGGGGAAATAGTTTTATGATGGCTCAAACCCTCCCTTCCATAATCTTTGTGAAATCTGCCATTTACTTACTTAGAATAAGAAATATCTCTGATTTCCCTGTAGGTCACCAGATTTTTCACTTATGGAAAAGCTCTCTTTTGATTTGATGCTGTTTAGCTTCTAGTCTTAATAGAGTGAACATATAATTTATCATCCAAATATGGACACGCTTAGGAATGTAAGGGAAGTAACCATAAATAATTATGTCTGGAAAACAATCAACTTAGGATTGTGTGAGGCCAACGGAGTATTATGGTTCCTAACTATGAAGGATAATAAAATGAATATTTACAGAAGCCACAGAGTGTGCTAAGTGCTATATACATTTATGTATATGAAATATGTATATATACACAAAAATGTGTATAATCTCAGTTTTTGGTTTTGAGAGAGAGAGAGGAGAGAGTGAGAGCAAGAGAGGAACTGGAGGAGAGGGAGTGAGAAAATCTTAAGCAGGCTCCACACCCAGTGCAGAACCCAACATGGGCTCGATCTCATGACCCTGAGATCATGACCTTGATATCATACCAAAATCAAGAGTTGTTTGCTTAACCAACTGAGCCACCCAGCTGCCCCTATAATCTCAATTTCAAAACCATTCTCTGATGTAGAACTTGAACACATTTTCAACCATGAATCTGAGGCTCTGTGACACGAACACAAAGAGTTAACATCTAATCTAAGATGAATTTTAGTCTAAGAGGAATTTTAGGAACCCGACTCAGGACAGTTTACAATAAGGACTATTGATTTAGCTGTCTGGAGAAAATGCATTGGATACATTTTTGGCCAAAAGCCAGACGTTAAAATCAATAATTGACTGAAATCAGATAGATTTCTAGAATAGAAGGCACTTTCTGAGGACAAGATTAAATCTGAAGCCTTATCAAATATTTTAAAAGTCAAATTTTGAAAGTTTGACACTATCATGAAGGAAAACAGAATTTATTGGCAGCATCAACTGGTGTGCTGCTCTTGTGGTCCCTGTGAGGCAGGCCAGAATCCTAAAGGGAAACTTAATTTAATCAGACTAACATGCACAGTATAAGGAATTTGGGATTCACCACTCAGTACATCTCAGAAATCTTGGGCGTGTTATTATTGAGAAACGTTTACCAGTCTATAGCAATTATTTTGACAAGCTTTGCTGTTTTGGTCTCCATAGACTAAAACCATAAGGAGTTGACTTCAATTTGAATTTTGGCTAGTGAGAACAAAACGTGCATTGAGATTCTCGTTTCTCTAACATTTTCTTCTTTTCTCTCTACTTTTCATTTATCCATTCAATCAATATTTATTAAGCATCTTTTAAGTGTATTAGCCATCATTTCAGGAGATGGGGATACAACAGTGACTTGAGGATGAGAGTCTCCCCCCGCACCATGGAGTGGGACTGGGTGACACAGACAATATCAAGACTTTAAACATATAACATATAAATAGCGTTATGTATTTATATGTAATAGAAGAAAGTGGGTAAGAGGGATATGAAGAATCCTCTATCGTGATTGGGTCATGATGATTTCTCATGATGTTAGTTTTGGAGTTTTTCTTTCTCATGGAATTTTATAGGGGCAGATTTGACATTTAATACCTCATAATAAGATACAAAGATTTTCCAACTAGGATTTTTTTCTTGAACAACTCATTTTCTAAATGAAATTAATGAAAATTACATATAGCTCTTAAAGATTAGTTTAATATTTTGAATGCTAGCACATCAACTAATTCTGCAAAGATTTGAATTATCATGTAATCTCAACTGTTTTTCTACCTTATATTATTATTTAAAATCCCATCAAGATTTGTTGGCTGAAAAACAGTATAGTATTTTTCCTGAAGTTAGCTTCCAAACATAGTTTCTTTTAACATATCCTCTCACTGACAATTTGTTCTCTTATGTAGCCAATAATTCTTCATAATACCAAAGTGCATAAATTAATAACTTTCATAATTAATTTATTATCACAGGATTTTCTTCCTACAATAATAAAGATACACTTAAGTTTCATCTGACTGATAGAATTTCAACTTTTGAAACCAATAAAGCTGGGAACCTCGATGGCTCAGTGGGTTAAATGTCTGACTTCGGCTCAGGTCATCATCTCACAATTTGTGAGTTTGAGCCCCGTGTCGCACTCTGTGCTGACAGCTCACAGCCTGGAGCCTGCTTCAGAATCTGTGAGTCCCTCTCTCTCTGCCTTTCCTCCACTCATGCTCTGTCTCTCTGCCTCTCAAAAAACAAATAAATGTTTAAAAAAATTTTTTAAGCAAATAAAGAGATTTTCACTCTGGTTATTCTTAAATTTCTCATCAGATTTTTATTTATTTTAATTTTTTTATTTTTAGAGAGAGAGGGGGAGAGAGCCTGAGTGGAGGAAGAGAAGAGGGAGAAGGAGAGAGAGAATCTTAAGTAAGCTCCGGGCCCATCTTGGAGCCCGAAGTGGGGCTTGATCTCATGATCATGACATCATGACATGAGCAGAAATCAAGGGTCAGACACTTAATCCACTGAGCCATCCAGGCATCCCTTGTTTTTATTTTTTATTTCAGTATGGTTGACATACAATGTTACATTAGTTTCAGGTGTACAACATAGCAATTCAACAACTCTATATATTATACTATGCTCTCCACAAGTATAGCTACCATCTATCAATTGTATGCTATTATAACACCATTGACTGTATTCCTTAAGCTGTACCTTTTGCTTATCAGAATTTTTAATTGCATATCTATTTATAAACAATAAACTCTAATGACACTCCTGGGTGTGTTGCTCACATCAGTACCCTGTTTGGATATGATGGTGATGTGAACCTTTATACTAGCACTTGTCACACACACACATTCAGATATGCCGAATTGTCTCACAAATACATTCAGAGATGCCGAAATGGCATTGCATTAGATCCTTGGCTACTTGACTATTCAGTCTTTGAATAGCTAGCTGAATATAAAGCTGAAGCGTAGCAGCAAATTTTAGCCAAGCAATGAAACCATAGTAGAACTCTTTTTCATCCCTACTTTCTCAAATTCAGTCATTCTTTGGAAGGGGCCCATTAGGGACAGTCATTGGAGTGACAGCCTCTCCACCTTCTTATCTCTGGTGACTAAAGTGTTAAACATGGCCTCTGAGAGGGTCTCAGGAAGATTCATTTTGGTACTGGGCATTATTAACTGAGCGGATGGGTTTTCACCCTTATTTTGTCTGTTCAGTTTCCTCAGAACATTAGTTCTGCTAATATTGTGTCTTCCTGCTCGATAGACACAATAAGTGAATGTGGTCTTGGCACAGTTGATATGCATGGCTTTCCTGAGGAGGTGATGGGAACTTGAGTGAGTTTTTAGCAGGTGGTTCCCAGGCTTCATATTTACCTTCATGATGCAACTTGGCATCATTTGCTATGAACTCTGCTGAAGCTTGAGCTAGAATAATAAAAAGTACTTAAATTTTGGCTCCACTCCTCAACTTACACTCCACTGAAACTTAATCTGCAAATTTAAACTTGAACATAAAAATGGATTTACTTTTGCTTTTTTTCCCCCTGTGACTTTATTGTCTGCTGCAAAACAGAAGCAAATACTAAGCAGCATCCATGCAAAAGATGAGAAAGGGGATGGGAACCAAATCTGCTAAAAAATTCTAAAAGCTGGTGTATGTCTTCTTTCCAGGATCACCTGCAGTTTGGATGGAGCTAAAATTCAATGTTCAACTGTAAACAATTTCTTAGAGATTGCGGACTTATGTTTGTGTGGTGTACTCTGAGGAAGGAATGCGTTTTGCTCCTCCCGGGTTGCAAATCTCAGAGCAGGAAGTCAGATTTTTAGAACTCTGCATGTAACTTCATGCCCTCCTCTTTCTTTATTAAAAAAAAATTTTTTTAAGGTTGTTTGTTTGTTTAGAAAGAGAGAGAGAGAGAATGAGGAGAGGCAGAGACAGAGAGAGAGAGGGAGAGAAAGAGAGAGAGAGAGAGAGAATGCGGAGAGACAGAGAGAGAAAGGGAGAGAGAGAATCCTAAGCAGGTTCCATGCTGTCAGCACAGAGCCCAATGTGGAGCTTGAACTCACGAACTTCGAGATATGACCTGAAGCGTAATCAAGAGTCAGATGCTTAACCAAATGAGCCACCCAGGTGCCCCCATGCCTTCCTCCTTCAGAGCAACCTCAGCCATCTGTGTACATCTCTTGGTTGCCTACCTCTTGCCCACGTTCTCTGAAGACCAGTCTAATTTTTAATTCAATTTTACATCCCAAGCAGTCAGCACAGTGTTATGTGAGAACTCGGTGAAAGTCATTACTACTATGGCTACTATTACGACTGCTGGTAGTACTCATTGTTTCTACCACTGTTGTTGCTGCAGCTGCTATTATAACCAGAGTTAGCTTCTGAGCTAGTGGCACCCTCTCAGGCCTGGGGAACCCACGTACTCTCACATTTTGATCGCTTTTTGTCCAACCTCTGGAGACGGGCATGGCAAGGGAGGAAGATAAGGAGGCTTTCTGGATGGAGGGAAAAGTCTGAAAGTTTATGATAGGAAAACCACTCCCATATTGCAAATGATGATATGAATATTATAAATTTGCTATAGCTCTTGGATTTTTAAAAATATTTGTACATTTGTGACACTTTCATTTTCTGTTGAGTATTTGGTTTTCCCACTAAAGATATGATTGCTCTGACCATGGTGATGCTGTAGGAGGAGATGTAAATATGAGTCCATCCATTTTATCAATAATGAAGCAAACATTTATTCACCTGATGAACTTGAACAAGTCTTTTGGCCTGAGCTCCAGTTTCATTAGAAATTTATGATAATATAATCAACTTTGTCTTAGTGTTTTTGAGGATGAAAGGAGAAAACCAATATGAAAGGGATATATAAACTGCCAGGTTCTAGACAGAATGAGGTGTTATTGTATGGCTGTGGCTGATCTTTCCTCTGAATTTCCAGTAGCACTTTGCACTGAATGGCAAGTTTAGTTGGTTTGGAGGTGAGAGCTATGCTCTGGTTGGAAGTACCAGATATGAGGCTAAGACAAAACAAAACAAAACAAAACAAAACAAAACAAAACAAAGCTAGGAGCAAAGCCATCCCCACCACTCCACTAGTTACGTGACCCATGATATGTTCCTGAAAAAAGAATCTTGAAGCTACTTAGCTCAAGGTCATTCACTGTGAGGATGAAGTAGAAAAGTGTCTCTAAAGGCACTGGGTACCTTGAACATGCTTGGTTGGTGCTTACAAAGTATTTCTTCAGCAAAAAGTAAAGGTTCTGAGCAGGCAGCACAGAGAGGGAAAAGCCTAACTCAGACTATTGGTGTGACGTGAGCAAATCCGGTACTGGCCATAATCCCATTTCCTCAGATATGAATTGGGAGTCATGATAGTAGTTCCCTTAATTATCTCTTAGGGTTATTATAGAAACTAAAAGTGGCAATATATCACTAGACTCAAAGGCTTAGTTTATTCATCACACAAAGGTTAGAGCCATGCCTGCGATAATTCTTCTTATTTCCAGAAAGCTAGTCTTAAGCCGTCCAGGTTTATGCTGACTGAATATAATGTCTAGGATGCTCTTTTGACAAAATGCTGGCAAGTCATCATGCACTTGACTGCCTCCGTTCAGGCCACCTTTTGGGTGATGAAAGGTTGATAAAAATTAATGAAGATGGAGGAGGAAAGGAAAGAGGCCCAGCTGGTGAGACAAACTCTAGCAACTTTGATAAGATGAAGGCTTTATTCCTGAGCCCCTCTCCCCTGTCTTTTCTATGGAAACCTTTGTGAGCAGGAAGCCAACCAAAGAGTGCTGGAGAAAGCACCATGTGGAGGGGAGAGTGTCATGGCTTCTGGCTGAGGAGGCTGGCCCTGGACACTAATTCCATGTATTCATGTCTACAGTGCAGTCAGGGCTGTGTAATAACAACATGTATTGAAATTGTACTGTGTGTGCCACCAGGACATTCTCAGTGAAGTCTCAAAAACAATCTCTGAGGCCAGTGCGAAGCCCAGGATGTTCTCCCATTACAGACTTAGTAGGTGGCAGAGGTGGGATTTGAGCCCAAGTACTCCACGTTACCTTCCCCTTTCAGCTCTAAGCTTCTATACCGTGGTGGCCAAAGATGTTTGAACAAGCAGGTCTGTGTGGGGGCACCACTCAGAAATGGTTTATGTTAGCAGTTTGTTTTATTCATCCTTCCGAAGGTAGAGCTGGGGAATAAGCTCTTTTACTCCTGAGAGCTCGGGGAGTAAACAGAGTTGGTTTGTCACATTTTTAAGCAGAGGAGAATGTAAATATTGGCTTATAGAATAGTAACAGTGCTTCCCTATGAGGGTCCAGCAGAAGAGTAGCCTGCAAACCAGCCCAGAAGAGTGAGGTGACCCAGGAGACCCTGGTGTTTCAGATGCTAAGGGAGTGGGAATCCCTTCCCAAAGGCCATAATGCTCCACTGTGTCCAGTACTGCTAAGAGATCAGATGAACAAGAACCAAAAAGGCCAATGAGATTTACCGGTTAGAAAACAGGTGGCTTTGCCAACATTTGAAACACATCACTCATCTCATTCTGTTTCTATCTGAAAGGGTTTTCTGCAGGGGTTGTTCTTTTATTTTGCCCCCAGTTTTGGTGGAGACTACCCTCTTTGGGGCCACTCTGTGTATCCCCTACTTCATACAGCTCACATTAAGTCCCTTGTTGCTGAACTTAGTTCCCTGATTGTCAAATCACTATAAAGATGCATTTCTGCTCCAGCTGCATAGCCCAATAGTCTCCAAAAGACCATCCAGATCTTTTCTGGACCTGGATGTTTTAAGTCAGTCAACAAATCTGCGATTGCAGTGATCATTTTTGTCTTCAGACATATTTTAGCTGCATCTGAGAGCTAATGGATTTTCTTTCTTAAACTTTTTTTTTTTTTTTTGTAATTTGAAATATTCCAGTCATGCATTTTGATGGCTGGGAGAGTGAAGTACTAGTAGTCTAATCACCCTGGAAACACAGATGCTTTTGTGAGCTGGCACCGAGGTGAGGCTGCACGTCTCTGTGGGAATGACAAGTGAATGAGTCTGCCGCTCACTGAACCTGCTGTTCTTTTCTCTCTCTGTTTTCTCTCCTAGGAAACAGATGGAAGACTGCTGTGACCCCGCCCATCTCTTTGCTATGACTAAAATGAATTCCCCCATGGGGAAGAGCATGTGGTATGATGGGGAGTTTTTATACTCATTCACCATTGACAACTCAACTTATTCTCTCTTCCCCCAGGTTAGTATAGAGTTTGTTGCCTTTCAATATAGTTTCCTGTATGTCTTGATATCATAGGGAAAAGATCATTGAGTTTGCCTCACTTATCAGATCTCCTTCTCAGCCCCTTTCTTCTCTTTTTCATTATAAATGTTTTTCTTTATCGCTGTCGCGTTTTTGGTGAAGAAATCACATAACATTTTCACATATGGGCAGAAGTGGGCTATTACAGAGTAGTAGTTTTCCTAGCCTTTCTGACATGTGTCTTATGAGACTGAAGGAAGCAAGCAGAGAAGGAAACAAGGTCAGGAATTTTGGAATTCTAGTGTTTTGAGGTTGGCTGTGGAATGATCTTGAAGATTTGCAATACTGCAATTTTTTTCTTAGGACTGGTGTTATTCTCAGGGGCTGGGGACCATATGCTCGGAAGTTTGCTTCTTAGAGCTCTTGGATCTTAACCCTGTGGTTACAAACTGTTCTGAAGTGGAGGTGGTGGATATGGAGAGAAAGAATTCAACCACTTTTGAAGTGGTCTAAATCAAGCCTTGTTTATGTAAAGTTTTTCTTCTTGGTTTCCTGAACATTGCAATCAAATGGCTTACTAAAATGTATGGAGGGAAAGGGAAAAATAGAGAAATCTTTATTTCTAGGGGAGCCTTAGCTGGTGGAGGGGTTGTTAGGTGAAACTGTCATTTAGGAGAAATTGAGAAATGAAGCTTGGCCTCCCCAAGTCTTCAAGCCACTCTTGGTTTGACCAGATGATTGTGCAGAAAGGGAATTCACCATGAGAACTGGAGGTTCAGGTTCAGGGCTGAACCTTTCATGTATCTGTATTAATAGCAAAGAGTCTTCAGAGAAAGGACCCCCTAAAGCTGAGGCACAGGTTTTACCAGACCCAAAGACCCATCTATGAAATTGCCCATCTCTGCTAGTTCATCTGTAGGTGTTTTAGTCTAACTTAATGATTTTAGTGTGTAATGATAAATTTTTTAAAAAATTTTGATTTTTAAAGTCAGAAATAGAAGGTTAAATATATTTTCATCATCCGTGTGCTTTCTTTCTATTCTTTATTTGCCCTTGGGAGGCTTCTTAGTGTCAAAAGAAATGACTAAGAGTCATAGAATGTGATACTGAATTTCTTCTCCATTTCTAACTACCTAAATGCCTTGCTAAGTCACCCAACTCTTCTGATGTGAGACTCAGCTTTCTCATCTGTACAGTGGGAAGAGTAGTACCTGTCCTAATACCTCACAGAGTTGGGGTCAGGATCAATTTAGATAATGCACACCCACGTACTTTGAAACCACAGAGCATATGTAAACATTAGATGTTAATGTTGTTCTGGTTCACATAATTGCATCTTCAGACTGAGAAATGAAGGATATAATTGCATTAGTCAGGGTTTAAGGCAGGGAACGGAAATCTTCCTAGGTATTTTTAGCAGAAGGATATTTCTTATTGGAAATTAGGTGCTTAAAAAAGCATTAGAAGAATGGAGAAGTGGGAGTCAAGAGGTGGTTCCTCGAATTACTTAGTTCAAGAAATTACCGCCGTAATTGTGGTTTAGAGATTAGAAAGTCCCAGCTGCCATTGCCATTAACATGGTCACAACTGTCTGTGACATAAACAGGGCCAGTAAGAGGAGTTCCAATTCATCTTCTCTTTCCAAATCTCCCCCAAATGCATCTAGTGGATAAGATTAATTTGCATCTGGGGGCGCCTCGGTGGCTTAGTCAGTCAAGCGTCCGACTTTCACTTAGGTCATGATCTTGCGGTTCGTGGGTTCGAGCCCCCGCGTCGGGCTCTGTGCTGACTGCCAGCTCAGAGCCTGGAGCCTGTTTCGGAGTCTGTGACTCCCTCTCTCTCTGACCCTCCCCTGCTCACGCTGTCTCTCTCTCCTAGAAAGAAATAAAACATTAAAAAACATTTAAAAAAAAGGTTAATTTGCATCTGGAACATTAGTTGCAAAGAAGTCCAGGAGAGGCAGTTTTTAAAACAATCAAGCTTCAGCAGGAAGCTAGAAAACAGATGGAATAAGAGTGAACAACCAATCCACAGTATCCTTTATGTACAAAACCTGGTATCAGCTTGCCATGAAGTGAAGAAGAGATAAGGAAGCAATCTTCTTTAACAGCTCATCAAATAGAAAAATTTTTAAAGAAATCCAAAATAGTCTTTTTATACATGAGGGCTTTCAGTCATCCCAACTGACTTCTAACTTTGTGCTAGCAAATAGATTAGAAGAAAGGAGATGATTAAAGAAATACAAACTAGCCTCCCATATTATCTGTCAATTGCAGCAGTAAGATAGCAGGAAACATTTGCTTTTTAAAGTGCACACATGAATTCTGTGCGTCTTTATGCTGGCTACAAGACCAAGGAACCATCCCTGAATAATAAGGAAAAATGGTGGGTTTTTTTTTTTAAAGGAAGCAGACGTCATTGTGTGTTTGCACAGTCATTACAAATGGCTAAACCAATTCAATGAGAAGATTTGTTTTAAGTTACTGAGATTGTCAAACTACTAATTTATAGAAATCCTGGAAAATCAGTATGCATCAGTAAAAAGGATGAGGTATATTCCTGTGCCCTCACTCCATTATTATTTCTTAGTGAGATTGTTCTGCTTTGCTATCAAGAAGCTAAGTTATCAGTTAATTGATAAGCTTCATTCATATTCCACTGGGAAGAAAGTTGTGTGTGCTGGTTAAGCAGAAATGCAGCTGAGTGGGCTCGGCTCAATTTGTCAGTTGAATGAAGCATTGCTTCTTTCCCTGAATTTCAGCAAAATAATGCCAAATCATTCACTCTCCAACTCAGATGTATAATTTTATATCAATATGCTAATTTTAAAAAAGTTTATTCATTTATTTTGAGAGAGAGACAGCAAGCAGGGGAGGGGGAGAGAGAGAGAGAGAGAGTAAGAGAAAGAATCCCAAGCAGGCTCTGTACTGTCAGTGCAGAGCCTGATATTGGGCTCGAACTCACAAACTGTGAGATCATGACCTGAGCCAAAATCAGGAGTTGGACCCTTAGCTGAGCCACCTACACTCCCCTCAATATGTTAATTTTAATTACATATTATACTTTTCTCCTAAATGCTCAAATGTGTTATCCATCATTATTGTTATTATTCCATTACCTACCTTTATCCACTGCTTTTTTGCTGTTGCTGTGGTTGTTGCCAAGATGCACTGCAAGATCTTATGCACGGTATGCACAGTTAGCAGGCCCTGAATCAAGGTTAGAGGGTCCACAGATCGTCTTATTGAGATCCAGTGTGCTTTGAGATGCCATATTGAATCTTCTTAATTACAATTAGTTGTTTCTTCTTTTCTTAAATTTATTTATTTATTTTGAGAGAGAGAGCGAGTGAGCCAGGGAGTGGCAGGGAGAGAGGGAGAGAATCCCAGTGTGGACTCGATCTCTTAAACTGTGAAATCAGGACCTGAACCGAAATCCAGAGTTGGATTCTTAACCAACTGAGCCACCTAGGTGCCCCATACAATTAATTGTTTCTAATTTGGACCTCCCACAACTTCCTGTAGTTTTATTATCAAATTCATTCAAATTCATCTCATTCTTATCCACATATCTATATATTTATATATTGCAGTTTTCTAAAGCCCTTATCTACTGATAAGATAAAGCTTATCTACTGATTTCAATACCATCTTGTGAGCTTTTGAGTAACAAGAGTAGTTTTTCACTTTTGGGCCTAGTGTGGTGCCCAAGGTATATCTATCTTGATATAGATACTCCTTTCCAGCTGCTTGTGTTTGCCTAGGCTTCCCTGCCTTTATCCCATTGGGCTGATTCACTGCAGTGCCCTTGCTTGAACAATTGGAGACCAAGCAGGACATTTTGATGCAGCTATTTCCAAATGTCTCTATAAATGTATTTTGGTGAAATGTTTGTTGAAATATTTGGTTGAAATATTATTAAGCTTAAAGAACTTAATTTTAACCCTTACATAGATTTTTCTAGAATATTCTGTGTGTGTGTGTGTGTGTGTGTGTGTGTGTGTGTGTGTGTGTGTGTGTGTATGTGTCTTGGAGGGGAGAGTGTGACGGTAAGTGTTCCCAGTTTGAGAATACTCCATCCCTTAGGTCCCCACTTCCTTCCTGCTTTGCCCAAAACTGTCTCTTTTAAGCATGCATAGTCCCATGTGTGTAAATACTACTGAAATAAATACTATTTTGACCTAAAGCATGCTTATGCCCAGAAAAAGCATAAATTTCCTTGGAATTGAGCAAGGGAACAGCAGGAATACTAGAAACCACAACTGTGCAGTTATAATCTGAAAAATATTTCCTTTTGGTATAATAAAAACATGGTCAGATTGCCATTCTCTCACATGAATAGTTATGTGATATAAATCACAAACCAGACTGGCCATTTTTTCTTAGAATATCCACCCAAGGCCATTTGTAAAGAATCACAAAGCATCATTATTAATACACCCCAGACAGACGCTCATTTCCAGCTCTTCTGGTTGCCATAAGTTCTCTGATGTGTTCCACTCGGCCTGGACCCACATTGCTCTTGGCCTATGAGAAACTCAGCAGGACATTCTGAAGTAGTTTTGCCCAAATGGCTTTGTTAAAATGAAAATATACATTCCCCCACCCCCCTTCACAGTAATGTGCTTAATAGAATCATCTGAGCCCTTGGACATCTCTGAGTCTCATAGTAGTATTTTTTCCTGCTAATGAAATTTGGATTATACTGTAAGACTGACAGCATTTGGTAACTTGATTTTTTTTACTTATCAATATTATTGTGATCATTTTCCAAACATATACCTTTTTGACTGGAAGGAAACTAAGGGGACTAATGTGTGGTGGGTATAGATCTTTGCCAAGTCTGTGTTGGGTTCATGTTGTCAGGCTTACATCTGGCTGCTTTATAACAGAAACCTGACACAGAGGCTTAATTGAATACGTGTTTATTTCTCTCTAAAAATAAGGAATGGGCAGATGAGTAGTTGAGGGCCAGGTAAAAGCTGTACAGTGCCATTGAGCTCTCAGGTTCCTGTCTTGATGCTTGGATATCCTTAGCTCATGGCCAAGATGAGCTAAGTTTTGGTCCAGGATCCCAATAGGAAGATGGAGGAAAGAGAAGGGGAAATACGGACATACCCTGCTGATGTAGCAGTGGTCAGGATTATATCATGTGGGCATGTCTAGTTGCAAGAGAAGCTGCTGGGAATTTTAGTATTTCAGCTCTAGGTGAATGCAATATATGTGCTGACCTATCCTATCTGTCTCCATTTCTTCTCATGTTATCTCATGCTGTCCTTATAGAAACTTTGTATGGATGTTATTATTATCTGCTTTTCATGGCTGAAACAGAATCAGAAGGGTTAATAAACTTACTGAAGGTTCCAGACCTGGCAGGCAGAAAAACCAGGATCTGAAATCTGGCCTATATGATCTCAAACCTTTCATTGTTTATTATATTACTTATTTGGGTTTTTTAAAGATTTTTAAAAAATTTTTAAATATTTTTTAGTATTTATTTTTGAGAGAGAGATAAAGATAGCATGAGCAGGGGAGGGTCAGAGAGAGAGGGAGACACAGAATCTGAACCAGGCTTCAGGCTCTGAGCTAGCTGTCAGCACAGAGCCTGACATGGAGCTCAAACCCACAAACCGTGAGATCATGACCTGAGCTGAAGTCGGACGCTTAACCAACTGAGCCACCCAAGTGCTCCACTTATTTTTTTTTATTTTCTTAAAAAGACATCGGTTCTAGTGGATTAGTTGTTCATTTTTATCACCTCATCCCCTCGAAACCATTTAATGGTTTTTCACTTCTGTTATATGAATACTCTTCGAAGAAATGGAGAAATTTCAAGTGGTAGCATGGTCGAGTGGTCTGAGGTGCTGGATTAAGAAATGGAGGAATTTCTTTTGCAGGTGTTTGAGAGAAAAAAATAGAGTGTAGATATGCAGGCTGTAAGGTCCTATATAGTATTGTAGCTTCCCTTTGAAACTAGTTTCTGCTCTAGGACTGTAGTTTCCCTTGGACTTCGAGCTCCCCAGTGGTCTACAAAGAAAGGAGAAATAAGGCCAGTTACATTATTTAAATTTTTTTAAATCTTTATTTATTTTTGAGAGAGAGACAGTGTGAGCAGAGGAGAGGCAGGCATGGAATCTGAAATAGGCTTCAGGCTCCAAGCTGTCAGTACAGAGCCTGATGCGGGGCCTGAACCCACAAACTGTGAGATCATGACCTGAGCTGAAGTCGGACACTTAACCTACTGAGACACTCAGGTGCCCCGACATTATAATGATTTCTCTTAAGTGGTTTCCTAGACCGGACTCTAACATGTGTTTATCTAACGTTTTATTTCTTTCTAGGAGAGAGAGAGAGACAGCATGAGCAGGGGAGGGTCAGAGAGAGAGGGAGTCACAGACTGAAACAGGCTCCAGGCTCTGGGCTGACAGCACAGAGTCTAACATGTGTTTAGAGACTTCCCCATATTACCAGGCAATTCTCAGACACCAGCTGGGGGTCTTCCAATTTGGATCAATTCTGACATGATCTGCCCAGAGATAGCATCATGTTCCATAGACAAAGGTCTCAGTTCCACAAGACCAGCCTCTACTCCTGACCCCAACTTCTAGTCCAAGTTGTTACCAATGCTTCTGACTGAATGGCTACAAACCACAGGTTCCCACAACCGCCTCCCTGAGTTTGATTAATTTGCCAGAACAACTCACAGAACTCAGAAAGTCAGTTTACTCACTAGATTACCTAAAGGATATTAAAGGGCACGAATCAACTAAGTGCCAGATGAAGGGAACATAGGGTGATGTTTCCAACAAAGGAGCTTCTGTTCTTGTGACACTTGGGGTCCTGCCTAGTGGCACGTGGAGGAGTTGTAGTTCATGGGCCTAGAAGCTCTCTAAACCCCATCCTTCTGGGATATAGTAGAGGCTTCATTACATAGGCATGATTGATGAAATGATTGACCATTGGTGATTGATCCAACCTTTAGCCTTTCTCCTTTCCTCAGAAATCTGGGAGTGGGACTGAAAGTTTCAGTCCTCTATTCATGGTTGGTTCTCTGGCAGCCATTCCCCATCCTTTGGTGCTTTCTAAAAGTCACCTCATTAACATAAACATAGTTGTGGTGGAAAGGGGCTTGTTATGAATAACAGGCCATTTATTCATCTTTATGGCTCTGAAGGGATTTTAGGTACTGAGGACAAGAGACCAAATATTAGGGTAACAGGTGTTGCCAATGCTGTTCCACTCAGGAGATACCAACGGTTTTGGGAACTGTGAGTCAGGAACTGTGGATGAAGAAGTATATATAAAAATATTTTTTGGTCATCTGAATGATGAAATATGTATATTTCATATAAATCACAATATTGCATCTGTAATAGAGAAATCCAGGTTCTCAAAGGGAAGCAAGTTATTCCTTGCACATTGCTGCTTTATTATAGGAATCCAGATGTGATCCCACTACCATTAAATAATTCAGGTCATTTACTCTTTTGCTCCTGGCCGAATGCCAGCATTACAGAACTGTGTCAAGGAATGGAATTCAAAGATCTGGGTTCTAGACCTGGCTTTTATATGATATTTATGATTCCACACAAGTCAGGTAACTGTTGTCAGCCTCTATTTTATTCAGTTCAGGACTAATAATAATACCTCGTCTTCATACATCAGTGTTCTTACGAAAAGGTTAAAGTGAGATTATGGATGTAAGAGTGCTTTGTAATGAGGGCACTATACAAACATATAATAATGTTAATGTTACTCTCTGCCAAAGCATTTGTGGGATGCAACCATTCCTTGGGCATTTGGGGAATACTGGAAACCAATGGAAGGAAAAATACAACTAGAAAAGGAGTCAAATTAGTTTTCTAATTCAGTGAGTAGTTAGAAGAGATAAATTTGTTGCAATGGGGATTTAGGGAAATATAAAGTAGTAATAGAGACTGCTACAGACTCTACCAGTTGTACATCTGTATCGTGATATTTGGACACTAATTAGGATAAGCCAAAAGTACAGTGTGAGATAAATGATTACTTTTTAGTGAATTAAGATTGGGTATCTAAACAATGGGTTCATATCTAGTGTTCCTCCAATTGTTCTGTAACTGAAGAGATGAGAAGAGTAAATAGTCACAGGACTTTCCTACAAAGGAAAGGAAAGCAAATGATTAGAAGGGAGGTCATGGAGTTGCCCCACAACGGAGCTTGAAGGTAAACTCTAAGTTTCCTTGTTTTTCAAATTATTACAAATTTAGACCTTTCTTCAGTGAAAAATCACGTTGTCTATGGTTGAGAACAAAATGAAAATTAAAGGTAAGGAATGGTCTATTGTGCCAGGGTGCAGACCTTTCTAAAATATTTGATAGTGTGCACAATTTAGCACAATGACTGATGATGGCTCAGTCTTCTAGCTTCCTGGGAACAACTGAAAAGAGTGCATGACACCAATTACCACTGAGTCAAATCTCATTCAGTAGGTCTGATGGGAGTGATAACTTTTTTCAGGAGATGTTAATGTTCCCTGTAACATTTTCTTCTTAGGTTTGGTGATGTGACAGTGTTTTCCTGCAGAAAAAGCTTGTATATCCTTTTTTTTTTTAGTTGGTTTCTTCATCTTGGTGCTTCTTATAGGCAAAGGTCCAGCTGTAGAAGGGAATTTCCATCCTATTTTGATTTAGTTTTGAGCATCTGCATACCAGTAGGCCTCTGTTTCATTTCTGCTATTGATATGTTTATTTGTACTTCTTAATTATATTAGTCATTCTTAAATGCATAAAGGTACATTTGATTAACTTATAGAGAGGTATAATATCAGCACTGACTTTCTGTGGCTTAATTAATTTGGTCAGGGAATGACAAGATACCAGTGAGTACAAAGAACATTTTCTTAATGTTTGTATCTGTTCAAATCAATTCACTCTCTCTTTTGCTAATTGGCCTATAATTTTCACATGGGAGATAGTGCAATATTCTTGTCATCATCCCTCATGGACTGACTAATCATATTTTGTGATCTGCAGGGTTCTGGACTTCTGGATGGACTTGCCCAACAGGATGGGAGAAGAGGCGGGGGGTGGAGATAGCAATGGACTTGAAGTTCCTACCTTTTAGGCTGGAGGTTTGGGTAATTGGCATCTTCCAAGAGGTAATGGCCAGAAGAAGGCAGGACCTGCCTTTCTAGAGGCTTTGGAATGGATCATTTAGTTAAGGCAGCCACTCAAGGGAACAAGGTGGGGATCACCAGCACTGGGGTCAAAACTAAGGACTGTTTTTGAGAACAGGCTGAAACACGGCTCTGAGACTGCATATGAGCTGGGCCCCGATAATCTGGAAAGGCTACCTGAGGCTGTGTTTTGAAAATAAGACAGAAGCCAAGTTCCCAGAGCCACACCTCAAAGTCTAGGTTTGAAGACACAGGCTTAACTTGATGGTGATTTCCACAGCTGTGTCTGACCACTTGCCAGACCATTCCCCTAATGGCCAGGATTGACCTGCATTTCCCTGGGCTCAGGCTGAATCTGCAGATTTTCTTTTTTCTGATTTTCTGTCTGTTTTCATAAAGAAACACTAAGTTGTCTCCCATGAGTAGCTCTGTGGAGACTGCAGAATGGAAGGAGCAGCAGCTAAGCGAAGGAGAGAATCTGGGCAGACTGTCAGTTAAGACATATTGGCAGCTTGTCAGAAAAAATAGGTGAGTTAATAAGCATAGTGGAGAAATGTAGGTGAGATGGGGTGTGGCTCACTTCTGTCTGTAAAGGAACCAATGTGCTTTGGGGGGGGGATAACCAACATTTTCTATTCTGAAAACTGTTACACTTAGGACATTTCCCCATAAATGTTATTTTTTTCTATCTACCCAGCTTCAGAGTTTTAGCTGTTTGTTAAGAAAAAAAGGAAAAGGTGTTGAGGAAAAGGCAATTGCAAATCAAATGCATTTAAAAATATTTTTTAAGTTTTTATTTATTTATTTTGAGAGAGATGGAGACGTGTGAGTGGGGAGGGGCAGAAAGAAAGGGAAAGAGAGAATCTGAGGCCGACTCCACACTGTTCATGCAGAGCCTGATGTGGGGTTCAAACTCACAAAGCCACGAGATCATGGCCTGAGTAGAAACCAAGAATTGGACTCTTAAATGACTGATCCACCCAGAAACTCCTAAAAATCTTATCTGAGGTGTTGTGCCACTACTAAAGCACTGGCTAACAGCTTCTTATAAAATATGCATAATCTAATTATTTTGCTTAAATTTTTCTTTCTCTAGGGCTCTATCTAATCTGATCTTATATACATTTTGCATCTAATCAGCTGTTCAAATGATAGCCTGTTCACAAAGTATTGGAATTCTGAAGCCATAACTTAAATTTACTAATTGTTTCTTGTTGTTATAGCCCGACATAAACTTTGACAGCAACACACAAGGTCAATAGGAACTGAAATAACTATAGTTGTCTGGTGCTTCCAGACACCTGAATGGGGATCGTTAGAGGATTTCATCAAATCCAAAGGCCTGTGATACTAATGGACGCAGGAAAAAATATAGTACTTCCGTATGACCCGTGAAATCTAGAAAAATCAGGAATCTCCAAAATAAAGTCAGAGTTGAAACGTAGTGTAAAATAAGGCTTTGATGCATCAGTAATTTCCTTTCACATTGAACTTATCACCGTCATGAAAATGCTATGCTACCGGCAAAACTATGCCTTCCTAAAATTTTGATAATTCTGCATAAAATAAAATTTCAACCATTCTTTCAGGTATTTATTGAGCAACTAATGCTGGGTTCTATTGGATGTGCTAGTTCCTGGGGAAATAATTGTTAAAATGGAATAAAAACAGACTCAATCCCTTCTCCTACTGGGTATTATCTTCAATGGCCTAGAGTGTCCCTACCTGTCACATGGTCAGAATTCAATTCCTGCCCTCCCCATCCTGCTTTCCCCCCTATTCTCGGTCCCAGATAATGACACTATGACTCACTCAGTCACTTAAGCTGGACACCTGGGCTTAAGTTCGAATCTATCCTCCGTACTAAGCCACTGTCCAGGTCCAATTTGATTTTATAAATATTTCTTGAATTTTTCCCTTCTTTTCTTATCTCTGTACCACCATGTTAGTTCAAGGTTTATCAACATTATATGGACCAATTCAAGAACTCTCTAATAGTTTCACTATTATGAACTTGCCTCTCTGCAACATCCTTCACCCCAGTGCCAACACTGTGATTATAAAATGTAAGACTGTCTACTTCTCTTGTGTCACTCCTCAGTGCCCGCCATGGATGCAAGAGCAAGTGGCCAAACAACACACTCACCTAACTGCCGGAGCAGTCTTTACTGGAGAAAACTCGTGGAGAAGGTTAAGCAGCCAGCAGATACTCTGTTGCCGTTTTATGATTAGAAATGATTAAAATCTAGACATTCTAGACTCCAGGAAAGGGAACCTGAAACAGGGTTGGGATTTTTAGTTGTCTCATTAGGAGTGGATACACTAACCCCTTCACTGGTATGATTCAAAGACTGGTGTGATGTAATAGTACTGAGAGAGGGTGGGCCTTGCCTTTAGCCTGATGTATCAGCTCAGTGTTCATGGGAAATGGAAAGCTGTCTGGAGCCATGACTGGCAGCATGGGACAAACCTTGCAGATGCAGCTTGACCAGAAGAGGATGTATCAATCAGCTCATGGTTGGACAAGAGCTGTCCTCTTCCCTGGCATGACATGAATACTGGGATCCCAGCCCCACTGTTGATCAAAACTGTGGGACTTGAGCGCCGGGCCACTGCTGGTTTCCATAGAACTTTACTGGAGGACACTTCCTTTTCTGGACTGTAACCAGTCAGTCTTGGACAAGTTAACCCGTCTTGTTTAGCACATATAGCATGAAGTTCAGACTTTGTAGGATGGCACCTAGGGCCTTCATGATCTGAACTCTCAAAGAATGTAAGATAATATGATCTTATTAATTGCCACTATCTTCTTTCTCCTACTCCTCATTACTGTAATTACCAAGTGACTTGCATTTCCCAGAACAAGTTGTGCTTTTTCGTTTCCTTTCCACAGTTGCACATACTGTCTCACCCATGCAGAATACCCTTCCTTTCCTTGTCTATCTGATGAATTCTTGTTTATCTCCTAAGATCCAGCTAAAGCATCTTTATGTCTGTGAAACCTCCTAGGTTCCCTCTCCTAAATCTCTATTGCCCGGCCATGCTGATTAAAAATGTGTTCTTTTTAACCCCCATAATTTGTATATACCTTTGTGACTGTACTACTGAATAATAGTTATTAGTTCACATTCTTTCTGCTCAGCAGACTGTGAGCCTCTTGAGGACAGAAACTTGACAGTGCCTGGCACATAGCATAGCAGGTGGTAAATGAAAATGTGCTGAATGAACAATAGGACAGATGGCTAATCTTTCAAAACCTTTACAACCACATGCATCAGCCTCTTTCCTTGGGAAGGAGGTGCTCTTGGGCCAAAATGACCCAGGAGGAATTGCTCACAACCAATAGCATTAGAAGAAGGGGAGCATCTAGTATTAGTAATGCAGAGTGTTGGATGGCGTGTCAAAATGGTAGTCACTGTGTCGGTGCTCAGAGCTTCATCCTAATTTTGAGATGACAAGATCATACAATTTTAAAGTGGAGCCACAGCTTTGGTGCTAGATATGTAGTTACTTTGTTTTTGTTTTGCTATTTTTATGCACTTTAAAAACATATTTTTTATTATTTATTTTTATGATAAGGGTTTGTATCTATCTATCTATCTATTTATCTATCTATCTATCTATCTATCTATCTATCTATCTATCTTGAGAGGTAGAGAAAGAACATCAGCAGCATAGAAGAGAGAGAGAGAACATCAGGGTAGAAGAGAGAGAAAAAGAGAGATAGAGAGAGAGAGCACTAGCAGGGTAGGGCAGAAAGAGAGGGAGAGAGAATTCCAAGCATGCTCCATGCTGTCAACACAGAGCCCGCCCAACACAGAGCTTGAACTCATGAACAGGGAGATCATGACATGAGCTGAGATCAAGAGTCAGACACTTAACTGACTGAGCCACCCATGTGCCTCTATCTATCTATCTATCTATCTATCTATCTATCTATCTATCTATCTATCTATCTATGTTTGTGGTTTCAAGTTTTTATTTAAACTTCAGTTAGTTAACATAGTGTAATATTAGCGTCAAGAGTAGAATTAAGTGATTTATTACTTATCATAATGCATAATGCTCATCACAAGTGCCCTCCTTAATACTCATCACCCATTTTAGCCATCCCCTCCCCCCTTCCCCTACATCAACCCTCAGTTTGTTCTCTGTGGTTGACTCTGTTTTGTGGTTCTCCCCATTGTATGTTCATCTGTTTTATTTCTTAAATTCCACATACGAGTGAAATCATATGGTATTTGTCTTTCTCTGAAATATTTTACTTAGCATAATACTCTCTAGCTCCATCCATGTCATTGCAAATGGCAAGATTTCATTCTTTTTTTATGGCTAAGTAATATTCCATTAAATAAATATACCACATTTTCTTTACCCACTCATCAGTTGATGGACATTTGAGCTCTTTCCATAATTTGGTCACTGTTGATAACGGTACTGTAAACATTAGGGTGTATGTATCCCTTTGAATTAGTATTTTTGTATCCTTTGGGTAAATATCTGGTAGTGTAATTGCTGGATCATAGGGAAAACATATATTATTAAGAAATTGTTATTGAATAGAGCTGAAGGGCATTTTGAAGTTTGTGAAGATCATTTCTTTCTCTTTCTTGTATCTATTATTACTTTCCCCCATTGCCTCTACCATCCTATTCTAGATGACAATGACCTCTTGCTTTGAACTTTCCAATAGTTTGGCCTTCTCATATCTAATCTGGCTTCCTCTCCAGTTCATTTCCACCCTGTAGCCTGAGTTATTATTTTAAAATGCAAATCAGATAATGCTTTGCTCACTTTGTTCAAAATGCTTGATTATCTTCCCTCTGATTTCAGAATAAGACTAAATTTTTAAGGCCCACAAGGCTCTTCCTGATCTGGTCCCTGCATACGGCTCCAGCACACAATTCCACAGTGTTCCCTGTCACCCTTTACACTTTGTCTTACTTGCTTCTTCCAGCTCCTCATAAACACTAGACACTTTCTCTAGAGCTTTTCAACACACTGTCTGTCTCTTTTTCTGGGAGACTCTTGTCTCCTCCTACCTGGTTCACTTACATTAATCCCTTAGATCCTCTTTGAGGATCATTTCCTCAGAGGGGCTTTCCTCCTAAGAAACCAGATGCCTCTCATTTGCAACTTTGTATTTAGTTTAAGTATTTGATTCAAGGTTCCATCTCTCTCTGTCTCCCTCTCTCACTAGCTGGGAAGCTCCCAAAGAACAGTGTTTAATTTGGGGGGTGGGGAGCTGTCATATTTCAATTATTAACCTAATACCTGGGACATTACAGAGATTGTAAATTTCAGTGGAATGAAAAAATGACTGATTGAATGGGGCTGATTGGTTTTGCTCTATAAAATCACTAGCTGTAATACTGATAGACATTTTGGTATAAATATAGAGCCTTGGAGTGCATTATCAGAGAGTGGGGTGGAAAATCCCACATTGGAGGCAATCTGCTCTGGGAAACCTTAAAATGACTGTTCAGACTGGGACTGAAGAGATGACTGTGGTCCAGCAGAGTTACAGTGAGCCCCTTTTGTTACTGTAACCATGTTTTGCCTTGTGTAGTTATTTCTCAATGCAGGGTCCCAGGTATTGCAATGATATCAGTCTTATGAGATACCATAGTAGAGAAATTGCTGCTCTTTCTGGAGATTTAGAATCACTATCAGAGATGTCACCTTGGCCAGTCTCTGCCCTGTCTAGTTGGGACTAAATAGTGGAAGTGGTGATGGGTCAAGAGCTGGAGTGACTTTGGAGTCTGCCCCCTGTAATGAGCTGGCATCCCCCAGGCTCCAGGCCCTGTATCGAAGCCATGGTGTTCTCTGTTTTCCTCAGTCTTTTACCCATCAGATATCCCTCACCAATTTCCCCACAAAATGAATGTGTGGGATTTGTATTTTGAAATCATGGCTATTATAATACCACCATCTTTTAAATTAACATACTGCTTCCCTGCTTGTTTTTAAGTTATCTTGGCTCAGCTACTGAACGAAAACATTTTTTAGTTTTTGTAGCACTATGAGCCAATAGGTTTAGGAAACAAGCCAATCAATATGGCTTCCAAACAACCTCTTGCCAGAGGCAGTAATAATTTTTGGATCTCTTGGAAATATAAAGGGGAAAAAAATTCAGACAGATTATAGACGCTAGATTACTGTGCAATGTAGGCAGTTGGAACAATCATCCTTTGACTTAAAAACATCGTGACTTTTCTGGAAATTAGTAAAGGATATAAATTAATCCTCTGAGACTTCTTTTTTTCACATCGTAATCACATTTTCATGGAAATGGCCTTGTAATAACAGAAGTAGTGAAATGTTCTGCAATACTCAGAAGGAAGAATGGAACAGGTTAAAAATTAAAAATAATCGACAATCAACTAATTAATAGTTAATTAATTAATTAATTTTAGAAAGAGAAAGCACAAGCAGAGGAAGGGCAGAGGGAGAGGGAGAGAGAGAATCTTAAGCAGGCTCCACGCCCAGTGCAGAGCTTGATTTGGGGCTCTATCTCACAACTGACCAGAGTCAAAATCAAGAGTCAGATGCTTAACCAACCAAGCCACCTCAGAGCACTGACAGTCATTAAAATTTTAAGGCATTTTGTCATATCATTGCTGACCATTTCCATAATGGACAAATAAAGGCAAGGAAAGAATTAGAAGATTAAAATGATTTATTTAGGGAAATAAATTGTAGTGAGGATTTATAAGATGTGAGGTGCATGTAGTAAGGGCTAGGAAACTGTTGGGAAAAAAGCAAACTATTAACATATTAATAAAAGTAGTGGCAATAAAATGTCATAGATAATGTCATGACCTTAAAAAGAGAGTGTCTGTAGGGAAGACAAATTTTGTGGTTGAAGTTGTGCTCAACCATGGAAATGGTGGTGAATCACGTTTCCAATATGATTGCAAGCATCTGTGAGTAGAACAGTGGAGGGGCGTACATAGTGAATGGGAGCATGATGGGCAGATGTGGGGAAGAGTGCTCTGGAAAAATTACAGAAAATAGGGAAGAGATCAGAGCAATGCCGTTATTGGAGCTTTCATGCTTTAAAGTTATCAATAGCTAATATTTACTGAGTGATTCCTAAATGCTGAGCTTGGCCCTTATTCAATTCTCTTAATACCTCCATGGAGGTAGTTTCTTGTATTTACCCTCATAACAAAGAGAAAGCTGAGGCTAAGAGAGGTTCAATAACCATCTTAAAGTCATATGGTTAGTGAGTGGCAGAATCTCACTAACTATATAATTAGTTTGTATGCTTCACTGATCTGTCCTCCATGACGTGAGAGCTCTTTCCATGACCTGGGTGTTTAGAAGATGACTGACAAATGATTTCATGTATTATGTTATGTATAAATATGGAGTCTATATTGTTATTTTTTCATCTGCAGAGTGTTCTTCAATTAAGATGTGCTTGAGAAGTGTTGAGGATTAAATTGGCCAACCCCAAATTTTCCATTGCCAGTGCCTCCTTGGGGCTTGGCATTATGCTTAGTACACTTGAAAGGAAATCATTCTAGCCTCCAAAATCACCCTGTGAATGTACATTTTTTTTTTTCTCACTGAGTCAATTACAGGATATGTGAGCCAAATGGTCCATCAAAGCTACTGCTGTCAGAACAATGAAAGCTTCATTTACTTGAGAATCCTACTGGTAAGTGCAAAAGCGAAAAAGGAAATCTATCGGTGGGAAATGTAGACATCATGGACTTACGCTATAGTATGTAAAAGGCTACTGAAACTCCAAGAGAGACAGGGTGGCTACAAAGAATGGATGCAGTGAATATGGCCAAATAAGTAGAAAAAAAGATATTAAAAAATTAATTAAGATTTAATTTTAATTCCAGTATAGTTAATATACAGTGCTATATTAGTTTCAGATTAAAATATGGTGATACAGGGCGCCTGGGTGGCTTAGTTGGTTAAGTGTCGGGCTTTCGCTTAAGTCATGATCTCATGGTTCGTGGGTTCGAGCCCCGCGTCGGGCTCTGTGCTGACTGCCAGCTGAGTCTGTCGGAGCCTGGAGCCTGTTTCAGTCTGTGACTCCCTCTCTCTCTGACCCTCCCCTGCTCACGCTGTCTCTCTCTCTCTGTCTCCTAGAAATGAATAAAACATTTAAAAAAAAAATATGGTGATACAACAATTCTTACTCAGTGCTCATCATGCTAAGTGTACTGTTAATCCCCTTTATTTTACCCCTCCCCCAACCCACCTGCTCTCTGGTAACCGTCTGTTTGTTCTCTATAATTAAGTCTGTTTTTTGCTTTTTCCCTTTGTTTGGTTTGTTTCTTAAATTCCACATGTTAGTGAAATCATATGGTATTTATCTTTCTTAGACTGGCTTATTTCACTTAACAACATTATATTCTCCAGCTCCATCCCTGTTGTTGCAAATGGCAAGATTTCATTCTCTTTTATGGCTGAATAATATTCCCTTGTGTGTGTATACCACATGTTCTTTATCTGTTCATCTGTTGATAGACACTTGGGCTGCTTCCATAATTTGCCTACTATAAATAATGCTTATACGCAGGGGTGTAAATATACTTTTGAATTAGTGTTTTTATACTCTTTGGTAAATACTCAGTAGTGCTATTACTGCATCTAGGGTAGTTCTATTTTTATTTTTTTGAGGAACCTCCATACTGTTTTCCAGAGTGGCTGCACTAGTTTGCATTCCCACCAACAGTGCATGAGGGTTCTTTTTTCGCCACCTTCTTGTCAATATTCATTGTTTCTTGTGTTTTTGATTTTAGGCATCCTGACAGGTGTGAAGTGATATCTCATTGTAGTTGTGATTTGTATTTTCCTGATGATGAGTGATGTTGAGCATCTTTTCATGTATCTGTTGGCCATCTATGTATCTTCTTTGGAAATATATCTATTCATGTCTTCTGTTTGTTTTTCAATTGGATCATTTGTTTTTTGGTGTTAAGTTTTATAAGTTCTTTATATATTTTGGATACTAACCTTTTATTGAATATGTCATTTCCAAATATCTTCTCCTATTCAGTAGATTTTCTTGTAGTTTTGTTGATTGTTCCCTTTACTGTGCAGAAGCTTTTTATTTTGATGTAGTCCCAATAGTTTATTTTTGCTTTTATTTCCCTTGCCTCAGGAGACACATTTAGAGAAATGTTGCTATGGCCAATGTCATAGAAATTACTGCCTGTGCTCTTTTGTAGAATTTTTATGGCTTCAGGTCTCACATTTAGGTCCTTAATCCATTTTTGAGTTTGTGTATGATGTAAGAAAGTGGTCCAGTTTCATTCTTATGCATTTAGCTGTCCAGTTTTCCCAACACCATTTGTTGAAAAGACAGCCTTTTATCCATTGCATATTCCTGCTTGTATTATCAAAGGAAAGAGATATTTTAATGACCTTTCAAAGATGTTTCAATTCACTAATTATTATCCTGTGATAAGCACATATACGAATGAATAGAAACTGCTTAAAACTATTACGCTAAGCAAAGTAAGTCAGTCAGAGAAAGACAAGTACCATATGATTTCCCTCATATGTCGAATTCAAGAAACAAAGCATTGTATTTATTTATTTATTTATTATTTTTATTTTATTTTATTTTTATTTTTAGAAAGAGAGAGAGGGAGAGAGCATGAGTGAAGGAGGGGCAGAGGGATAGAGAGAAAACCCCAAACAGGCTCTGTACTCAATGGGGAGCCTGACACAGGGCCAGATCCCACGACCCTGGGATCACAACCTGAGCTGAAATCAAGAGTCAGATGCTCAACCGAGCCACCCAGGCGTGCTAAAACATTTTTATTTCAAGTTAGAAATAATAAAGTTCATTT
The DNA here is from genome assembly GCA_017311185.1 of Proteles cristata cristata. Lineage (NCBI taxonomy): Eukaryota > Metazoa > Chordata > Mammalia > Carnivora > Hyaenidae > Proteles > Proteles cristata. The sequence continues at coordinate 56,537 of JAESUZ010002246.1, read as the reverse complement.
AGTTAATTCAGTTTCTAAATATGTAACATTATAGGTAAGATATCTAAGAAATATGAATGAAAAATATATTAGACAGAATTAAATATTAAAGAGTGGGTTCATTACATTTTTGTTATTTGATTAGGTGTGTGAGTACACTCTAAGGCTATAGTTTGCCAAGAGCTTACTATGTGCCAGGCTTTTTGCTCTATGCTGTGCATGTATTAACATAGAAGGCTTATATGATGGTCCCCATTTTACACGTAGAAACTGAGGCTGTGACGTGTTAAGTGACTTGTTCAGCTCTTCCAGCTAGAAACTGGTTCTAAGCTGTGATTCCAAGCTGATTCAGAATTTGTACTCAGACCAAACTCAGTTGAAGCCAAACTCTGTGAACTTACCCATTTAAGCTACACTGCCTTCCTCTCAGATTAAGTAATACATCATAGAATGATTACAACACAGTAAAGTTTCTCCTCTGGCATGTATGAAATAGCTTTTTTATTTCCATTGCTTTTTTATGGAGATGGATGAATATGTACTCAGCTGCTAACTTTTATTGCTTTGACCCAAGTTGTTTCAAGGTAGCCAGATACAGAGGTTGAGATATACATGCTCTCAGGCACAGGGGGGCCAGGGAACCTGGTGCAATTTTTCTGGTAAGTAATGTAGCAATGTGCATTAAAGGCCTTAAATATGTACTTATTATCTGGCCCAGCAATTTCCCATCTAAGGATTTATCTGAAGGATATAATTGGACCAGTGCTCAAGGTTACATGTGTCAGGTCAGTGACAGCATGTGGAATCCTGTGTGGAATGGGTTAGGAACAATAATCTTGTTGACCAAGTGGTCTTGAAGAGGCTCTTGCATGATGCTTTACATAAAATTAAGCAAGCTTTATTTTCCATAACAAAGGAAAAAATAGAGCGGGCTGGCCCTGTCTTCGATCTTCACCCTCTTGGATTTGTCACAATTCAATGATGTGTATAGCAGCATTATTTATCATAGTGAAAAATTGGAAACAACCTAAAATATTTACAGTAAGGAATTGGTTAAGTTTCGAAGCACCTATCCAGTCAAATGGTACACTGACATTAAAAGAAGAATAATGGAAAGATGTCCATAATACCTTGTTAAACAGCGTAAGTAAGATGATCCCATCTTGGTTAGAAAACAAACAACTGTTGGAGCATCTGGGTGACTCGGTCGATTAACCATCTGTCTCTTGATTTCAGCTCAGGTCATGATCTCTCAGTTCATGTGAGTTCAATCCCCACATCAAACAGCTGTCAGCATAGAGCCTGCTTGGGATTCTCTATCTTCCTCTCTCTCTGCCCCTCCGTTGATTTGCGCGCTCTCTCTCTCTCTCTCTCTTTCTCTCGCTCTCTCAATATAAATAAATGAATTAAAAAAAAAGGAAAACAAATGACTGTTTAGGAAGAGAGGTCTCAGTCATAGAGGGCTGAGAAATCACTGTGGGTAATATCTGAGTCTCACTTAATGTTATTTTGAATGGAGATAGGGGACTTCAAAACCCAGTGGTCTGCCTTCTGTCTTTCAGAATCATGAATTTTCACAAACTGCCTTGAAAAAGGACCTATTATTTCAAGTGGGCCTGGCAAGAAGAAGAGAATCTTTTCCCATCTCGGGCTAAAAGTTCCTTAAAACATACATTTGCCTACATCTTTCTGAATAATTTAAGATTTACACCCATCTCTAACCTCCCACACTGATACGCTAAGGCAGCTAGGACCCTGCCTGGGTTCTAGAGTTTAAAATGCAACCTAGCTACCAGCAAGCCACGTGTGGCTCCCAAATGTAATTTGTTTGGCTTTTGCGGTTTAAAAAATTATTTGAAGCATGTTGCCAACATTAAAAACTAAGTTTCACATAGAATTTAGTATCACTTAGAGAAAAAAATTAGAACATCTGGCAGCACTGGGTCCTATGCCCATCAACAGACGATGAGCAATGATCTTTTTGCTTTGTCACCTGTCTTCTGTTTATCCAAGTCCCTAGCATTCCCTGTTGTATTCCTTCTTCTCTTCTTATGCTCCTTGCCTGGATTCTGTAGGCATTTGATTTTGGAACTCCTGTGTGCCAGACTCCATTAGCTTGGCTATGTATCCATAACCTGTATACCAGTGGTCTGAAAAAGTTGACAGATTTGCTTCATTTGCTTATATTCCTGGCATTTCTGGGTAAGTCAATCAATTAATCAAAACATCGATGGACTTACTGTGGCCAGCACATCATGTTGGAGCTTCTGATTTTACAAGACATGATTTATACCCTTGAGGGGCTTACTTTCCACTTGTAGAGAATGAGCGCATACACAAAATGGGTAGCAAATAGTACTAAATGCTAAGTGTCTTGAATGTTTGGTTAAAAGGAGTGACATTGCTGTAGGGTTTTTTTGCTTGTTTGTTTTTTGTGGCAGTGGGCAGGATTGTGGATGCTGATCCTGGAAGGTAAGGTAGGTCAGGGAAAGTTCCGGAGAAGGAAGACCTTAACGCTTGTATTTGAGAATTGGTAGGATCTGGTGGGTCACAGACCTTACCGTGCACATGAATTGTGTAGGGCAACTTCAGCCTCCCATGGTCCACCCACAGCTAAAGCCAAGAATATGCATCTTTACTCTGCATTTTAGGGTCATTCTGATGTATGTGCACCCCACTACAAAAAAAGGGGAGAAAATGACTCAAGCAGATAGAGTAAAATAAGCAGAGGTAAGAGTGTGAGTAGAGAACTTAGAGGCCATGAAATTCAGCTGATTGGAGGCTTATCTGGGCGGTTCCTGGGAGATGATTAAGGGAGCAGTGTCAGGAAGGAAGGAATGCTTTAGAAACAACTTCTTGTCCTTTTTCTCACAAGAAAGAATGACAGGTACTTTTATATAAAGTTGGGAGTGGAGAAAGCAGAGGGAGCTAGTTATTCTCAAAGATAATATGTCTGCTTGATTGCTTTATTTTAACTTTGATAGTTATATATGAGATAATACCAAGATTGCTTTTTTAAAAAAAATGAATAATTCGATAGTTAATTAGCCAGCAATTGATCCTGGTCCTGTTGTACAGGTACTTCATCAGTTAAATTGGATTAACAGTTTAACACTCTGCTGTATTACTGAAAAATTGTACACTATTTATAGTTGAAAACAAAATAGATGTCTTAATTCACACCACATTTTAGTGTAAGAAACACTAGGCTAGGAGTCAGAGTTTTTGCCCCAGTACTTCATATAGTGACTGGTATGTGGCTGGTTTGAACTCAGTAAATACTAGCCAAATATCCTTACCTGAAATGTACTTGATATTTGTAGTTCTTCATTTGGGGGGTAAGGAGAAGGGGTTTGATTAGATTAGTAGTTTTCTGCACCATCAAATTCCTTGGGGTGTCTACGTGTCACTGTCAGAAATAAGAGAAAAACCAAGAGGGATGCTCACCTCCACCTCAAATAATTCTTTTTTTTTTCTATTTTTGTGTTTTAATGGAGAATTTCTGCCTAAGGTCTTATTTAAAAAACAGCAGAAGGCTTCTATGGTGAAACGGACAAAATAACAACATCAACAATAATAAGTTTGAAAGTCTCTGAAGTATTGAAGAAATGATTTGATTCAATTTCATATATATTTATAAGCCGCTGTGCACAGCTTTAACATATAATTCTCATGACTCATTGAGCATAAATGAATTCTAATGTTCCTCCAATCTGTTTCAATCTTTGAGCAATTCTTGAACTTGAAGGGGATCTTCTTGGACATAATACCTGCAGACACTTCATAGGTCTTAAGGGTGGAAAACAACTTGGCAGGTAGATAGTAGGGTAGGGAGAGTTGGGGGACGATGGGGAGGAGGCACTGTAGCAGCCTCAGCAAGCATAGGGAGACAGGAAATTCAGGCTGTGTTGGAACAGAACCACAGTAAGTAGAATGGCGTGGAGGGGATGGAGTGTGACCATTGATGATGTGGTAAGAAAAAAGAAAGGACAGGGAGTTTGGGGCATTTATTGGTGGGTTCTGAGTGCCTTAGTGAAGACCTCAAATGTTTTGGTCTGTGGATGAGGAATAAACATGGAACATTTTGTGCATTTTTTTTTTTTTTGTAGGGGAGCAACTTACATTAGATTTTGTTTACATAAAGATTTATTGAGGGATAACTGAAACAGAAAGGGCTGCACATAATTAATGTGCATAATTTTATGTGTGTGAACATGTGCAAGCACCTGTAACACCATCACTTTTGTTTCAGAAGAAAAACTAGCACATAAGAGTGAAGGATAGATGATGGGCAAGAACTAGAAGCCAACTGATAGTCATGAGCCATTTAAATAATTTTGCAATGAGGATGGAAGGAGGAGAATAGAAGAAACCTCTGCAGAGGTAGGTGATAGGGTGACGATATTGAGAGAGGAGCAACAATGACTCCAAGATTTGTAGTCTGTGTTGCTGAGAAAATGTTGGTCCATTAAAAATAAAATAACAGTATCGATCACTTACTTTGTGCCAGACAGAACTCATTTAATCCTCACAACAACTGTCTGGGGTGGATACCATTATTAGGAATGAGAACGCTAAGGCACTGAGATTAAATAAGTCACCAGTGGGCCTGGAAGGAGCATTAAGTCAGGCCTTGGATGCAGGTGGATAGGCTGGAGGGCAATGCTCATCCATAGGAAGATGCACTGTATTTGCAGAGAAAGGCGGTGGTACTTTTACATCAGGAGCTGAGAATGCAAAGTCTGGTAATGACATGAAGCTTGGTTCCTACTATTGCTGCTGCTGCCGCCATTTGTTTTGCTCTTCTAAGAATCACTGGCTGCCACCTTTGAGAGGGCTGCTTACCCTTCATAGCCCTTTCCTTTCCACCATGAAAAAAATCTCCCAGGTCTGAGAACTTTTGAAATGTGGCCAACCTCTGGCCTAAAGGAGATGTACAGCCTTCCTTACTGCTTTGGCATTCATAGGTCAGAAACAACATCAGCAACAAATATCAGTTAACTGGGAGTTGATTCTGAATCATTTAATAAATCTGCTGAATGGCCCCATGAACTGACGTAATAATTGACTTCCAAGGGTTGTATCCCGACTACAGATTATGTGTGAAAAATACATAATACTCTCTGGAATGCGTAAGTGTTATTTTTTTATAATGGATTGAATAAAAAATTTTACTGGAGAAATAGTACCTGACAAATAAATATGTCACGTCATTCAATTTCCAGAGATACATCCTGTGTAGAAATAATATTAACACTGAGTTCATGTTTTTTAAGTCACAATTTTATTTGTGGAATAAGGAATACAAATATTAGCAGCAGCTTTCTGGAAATTCACTTTCATATAGTTGAAGGACAATGAATCTTTTCTGAATGGCATGGATATGGAAATATTCTGTAATTAGTACTTATATATCCCCAGGCAAGGTTTTGGGTAATGTTTTTAAAGAGTTCAATAATTAAATATCTGTAATGGGAAGCATTAGTCTCTGAAATAAATTAACTAATTACTAGATATTTTCATCATAAAAATGCTTACACACGCAAAGTAAGAAAACAAAAGAAATTTTAATTTGGACTTCCAAGGGGCTAGTTAAATGACTGAAAAGACAAATACATATTTGTTTTTTTTGCTGCAAAGGAACAAAGCTGCTTTTGGTTCAGCTGCATCTTGTAATTATTTTGCTTGTTAGCTGGGTACTGTGCTTACTAGAATTCACTTATGGGAAGTTGTCAATCCTTAGTTGAAATAATAAAGTGGGGTACAGATAGATGTGCATCTGAAGAATATTGTTGGAAGGTTGGGGGCTTAATTGATGCACTGGTTAGAATGTAATTAGGTCCTTGAGCGGGCAGTGCAATTAAATATGTCAAGGAGGGCATAATTAGATGGGCGGCTGAATGGTGTAATTACATTCATAAGAGGGGGGCTGTAATTAGATGTAAGACGGGGGTGTATTTAGATGCCGAAGTTGAGGATATAATTAACATATGGGTGAGAAATTAAATTATGTGTGTGGGTGAAGCATAATTATGTGTGGGAGTCCATGTGGATATGTGGGTGAGGGGACATAGAAATGAATGGGTTGGGCTACAATTAGAAGTGCAAGTTCATGTTCTAATGGACAAAAACTTGAGATTTTCATCAATAATGGCAAGCATATGTTTTGACATCATGACTAATAGCAGCTGGCATATAGTGACAGCCTTTCAGGCCTGTTCGAAGGTTTGCAAATCAAAATCTATGCTTTTCTATTAAGACTTGAGACCCACGTCTAACACTGACAGTGATTCCTCTTCTTATTAGTGGCACTTAGTGGTGTTCTGAATACTGAATGGTTTCGTAATTTTCCTAGCTTTAAAACACAACTGTATGACATGGAAGACTTGCTCCCCGTTCCTGTCAAAGAGAAGAGTTTAGAGGGAATAACCGAGCAACACAAACAAACAAACAGATAAAGAATTTTCCTTTGAATTATGAAGTGTGAAAATAAAAGTCCAACTCTTTTAGCTAAGAGTATCGGCATACAGTTACATGTGTAACAAAATAAGCAAAATTTAGCTTGATAACCTCACTCACTTTTTTGTTATAAAATATTTATTCAGAAATATTTATAGAATTCTCTCCTCCTGACCCTGCACCCCCCTCCCCCCAAGAGTAAGTAATCAAGTAAGGAATGTAGGTTACTGATGAAACCGGATCAGGAAATGGTAGAAGGAAAACAGAGGAAGAAGAATCTAAAGCAAGGTAGTTGCAAAAGTTATTTAGTGCATCTGGAAACTAACACTGATGCAGCGAATTATGGTGAGAATTTTAACAGTAATCTGATATATTTTGTGTTACACTTAAAACAATGACTTTTGTTGTCATCTTCAAAAGCAAGAGAGTATTTAAAAATACTACTTTGTTGCTTAGATAAATTCTTGAAATTAAAGCTATTTAATTGACCATTAGTTTGCTTAATCTGATTCAATCTATTACTCATTTCTCATAATTATAGGTACTGCACAGCCTCCTCTTGTTTGTTCAGAGGTTGGGTTGTGTCTAACAGAGCTCCACTATGGACAAAATTGTCAGCCTTAAAAATAAAGTAGCCAGCTATTTTATCAGCAAAATGAGTTTATTTGGGAATGGCAAAGCAATTTGGGACATGCAAAATATAATGAACTGTAGACCAGTCTGGAGAACAAAGGAAAGGGTTTTGCTTTTAGAGAGGAAAGGGAGGCATTGGTGGTGTTGGGGGTTGGGGGGTGGGTTGGTTGAATGAGAGTTCATTGGAGGAAAGGTAGAGTTCAGGGTTGTGGTGACTTCTCATTGGCTAAGTCATGGCAGTTCTCATCGGCTTGGTTGTTGCTGGGCTAGGACAAAATCTTCTTCCTCCTGCTATGGTAGTAAAATAAGCTTCCTCCTTCCCGGATATGTAAAGTAAGCTGCAATTAGTGGTACATGCTTCAGACCTCCTCCTTTAGGACTTCTGGACTCCTTTACTCATTTTCACAGAATCCAAGTGGGTCCCCTATGGGCTTTTAAATTTTGTGGCTCCCTGGTGCTCCCAAGAAGCCTAGATTTAAGGTTAGTTATTTGTCATAACTTGGAAGTAGGCACATTACAGCCTGCCCCCAATATCTGATCTTGCCCTGCAGTGGTTTTGTGGAACATTTTTTATTCTTTGATTTTTATTTCACTTTAATGCAGGATGGTAATTTTTTACATTGTAGACATGCCTCAAAGATGGCCTCTCTCATAGAGTACTGTAACAATTTGTATCAGAGGTGTTCTTGCTAAAATGTTGCATATTCCTGTAAAAATAGTTCCTGCAGCGTTGTTTAGTACATTTCTCTATCTACTAAGTGGTTTACATTTTTCTTTTTCTCCACCATACCTCCTATCTCATCCCCTCCTGGCAGGACCAGCTGAGACTCTAAAATGGTTAGTGATTGATGGTGATTCACTCAGTTCCTCATAGAGATAGTGTAATTATCATTCAAGACATCTAGTTATGTCTGTGGGATAGAAGATGAGTAGGCAGAGTGTCCTCATGTTAGTGATTGAAGTCACTGGCCCTTACTGCTTTGTTGTCTTGTGTGCATTGCATATGAAGAGGAAGAAGTGAGGCATCTGGCTTTGGAAATGACTCTGGTAAATAATGCTTCATTCACTTAATTATAAAAACCACTCTGGGATGCTCTAGAGCTATTTACATAAGGCACAAAAAACATGGTTTAAATTCTTCAGATTTTAACAGCATTCTTCCAGAAGTCATATTGTAAGCCAGGAATAATTTAGCAGGTGGCATTTATAATTTGTTTCTGAAAAAGTCTTCCAGCCTGTAACAAATCTCCTCACCTTCATTCATGCCATAAAGCACTAAGGACCCTAATTTTTGTCCTTTTTTTCTTTCAACTTTCCTAAGGTTATCTAATAGCTAGAAATCTGAACTACTTTTCTTATGCCTAAAAACTTCAGATTTGAAGTCTCATTGTCACTTCCTCATAAAGATTTTTTTATAACCTTATAGCACTCTGTACTTTCCTATCATATTTGTTAAAATCTGCTTTTCCTGTTAGCATGTTAGCTCCGTGAGTGGAGTACACGTCTGTTTTGCTCATCAGCACATTCTCAGCATTCACAACAGCTTCTGGTTCATAATAGGTGCTCAACAAATAGTTGTTGAGTGAAAAGACAAGTTAGACATCGGGTCTATTTAAGAAGACATACAGGGGTGCCTGGGTGGCTCAGTTGGTTGAGCATCTGACTCTTGATTTCACTCAGGTCATTATTTGGTTATTTTTGGGATCAAGTCCCATGTTGTGCTCTGCGCTGACAGTGCAGAGCCTGCTTGGAATTCTCCTACTCCCTTTCTTTCTGCCCCTCCCTCACTCACATTCGCTCTCATGTATGCACGCTCTCTCTCTCTCAAAATAAATAAGTAAATAAATAAACAAACATAAAAAAAAAGAAGAGGCTTAGGCAATGTAAGCCATGGGCCATAATAAAGGTAAGAGATATCTCAAAAAACAACATTCAAAATGTCCTTATTAATTGGCTCTTAGAAAGTAACAGGGTCATATTCTTGAAGTTTGGAGATTAAATTATATATCCCTTATGACATTAAGAAAGTTCCACTTTAGGGGCGCCTGGGTGACTTAGTCGGTTAGGCGTCCAACTTTCGCTTAGGGCATGATCTCGCGGTTCATGGGTTCGAGCCCCGCGTCAGGCTCTGTGCTGACTGCCAGCTCAGAGCCTGGAGCCTGTTTCAGTCTGTGACTCCCTCTCTCTCTGACCCTCCCCTGCTCATGCTGTCTCTCTCTCTCTCTCTCCTAGAAATAAATAAAACATTACAAAAAAAAAGTTCCACTTTAGGCAAGGTACTGCTGAAATAGGTTAGGTGTTCAACCAATATTAACATATTAAACGAATTGTTGATTGTCTGCTACATGCTTAGTTGGGGTATAGAGTGTTAAGCAAAAAAGATATGCTAACTTGTAACAATTCACAAACAAAAATGTACATTTAAAAACTCATTGATTGATAGAAGTAGTACATATATCCTCAAAGGCCAGTCACAAAAAATATTTTGTTCAAATTTATGTAACTTTTTGAAATTGAAGATATTTCACACAAAAATAAACTATATATTATAGTGATCTAGCAATATAATGATACATTTTCCCCAGAGAATTCAATGCTTTTTAGTATACAATAATGTACTAATGCTATCTATAAGACTTCAGAGTTTCCTGATGATGTTTAATGCCTCACATTATTTTAATTCTCATAATCATACTGGGAGAGAGATGGGATAGGTATTACCATACCTGACTTAGAGTGAGACACTGGGAATTTGAGGGGACTGGCAATCCAGACTCTGAATTCAGGATGGTTAATAAAATATAGTCATTAAGAAGATAGTCATTAATTGATGGTATAGTGATAAGCAAAAAGATTTGGACAAAGATCCATCAGATGAATTAGTGGTCCAGCAATATTTTGAACTCATCCATACAGTTGATCTGTCTTAATCCACCCTTTCATTTAAAGTAGTATTTTTTGTGTTGTTTGTTTTTTTTAATTGACATACAGTTGACACGTGGTATTTGTTTCAAGTGCACAACATAGTGATTGCACAAGTCTACACATTATGCTGTGCTCACCGTGAGTCCCTATACAATGCCATCATCATCTGTCCTTATACAACACTGTTACAATACCATTCACTATATTCCCTATGTTGTATCTTTTATTCTAGGACTTATTCATTCCATAACTGGAAGCCTGTATCTCTCACTCCTCTTCACCCATTTTGCTTATCCCCCAACCTTCCTTCCCTCTGGCAACCATGGCTCTGTTCTCTGTATTTATAGGCCTGTTTCTGCTTTTTGTTTGTTTGTTTGTTTTGTTTTTTAGATTTCACATATAAGTGAAATCATATGATATTTGTCTTTCTCTGACTTATTTAATTTAATATATACTTACTAAGTCCATCCATATTGTCACAAATGGCAAGATCTCATTCTTTTTTATGGCTGAGTGATAGTCTGTTATATATACATATAATGTTATATACATAATATTATATATATAAAACATTCTGTTATATATATACATACAATGACTTTTTTTATCCATTCATATATTGAGGGATATAGAGTAGTATTTTTTTAAGGTTAGCAGGAGGAGTATTATAGTATACTGTATTCTCAGATCCAGTGGACATTTTATGTCAGGGATGTAAGGAGATAACATTTGAAAAGAAAGGAGGCAATGCCTTAATAATAAAATACTTGCCAAAATAGTAATGTTCATTTGGAAATGGATGACTAAAAGTTCTTTCTACGTACTGTATCCCAAAAGGAGAACATCGTGTTCACATATCATTCTGGTAAGCACTGACCATTGCCAAGCTGAGATATTCTGTACCTAAAATAGCACAGTGACAGTATTATTTCAATTAGTTTTTTAAAAATCCACAGTATTTTCTCAATTAAGTTTTTCCTATCTGTAAAGCTTTGGTGAGCTGGTACTGTTCACTCAGGTATTACCAGGGCGCAGAAGAGTATGCGCTTAGGCACTTGAGAAATATTTATTGAAATGAAATTGCTGGTGTGAGGGCTAGCAGTTAACCAAATGAAGAAGTAGCAAGCAAATATTAACAGAAACAAATAAATGGATCCCCCATTCCTAGACTTCTGTTTAAGAGCTTTAAAATTTTTTATAGTGCATGAATATAATAGTTACACTTTCCAATTGTTAAGATAGAGTTAGATAAAGAACTATTTTCTCATGTTCTCCCAAACCCATGGAATCTCACTATTCTGTGTCTTGAACAAGTCAGTGAACTGTGCTGGGAAGAGGAAAGGGATGGAAGAAGAAGGGAAGGAAGATGAGTAGATCACCGTACCAGTAGCTTGATGGGATGTTTCATGTACGTCATCTCACATAATCCTGCACAATATTATCCCTCCTCAGAGACAGGAAGTGGAACGCTGAGGGATTGGACAGCCTACCCTACAATCACACAATCACACAAACTGAAAGTGGGGAGGTAGGTGGCACTTAGCTTTCTGCTGTGGCAGCTACTGCTGCTGCTTCTGTGCCCACACTCTTAATTGGAAGCCTGGAGTTGCCAGTCAGTCTGGTTCAAGAACTCTTAACAATGAGGGGGGTTCAAACTGGTATTTACAAGGCAAACCAAATATTAACTGAGCATGAATGAGCCCACACTTTTCAAATAAGCTATGTACGAATAGATATGCAAATAAACATGTATAATTCACTAACTCAGATCAAGCTTTCTGTCTACACTGCAGAACCAAATCTGTCCTTGCTAAGGTTAGCAAGTGACCTCCATGTTGCTAAATCCAGAGGGCAATGTTCAGCTGTTCTCTTACTTTATCTATTTGTTAATCTCTCTATTCATTATTGCAAATCTATTGTATTTACTGCAATTGCTTTCCTTTAATTTTTGAGACACCTTTTTTTTTTACTTGTCTTCCAAGATGCCACACTTTTCCTGTGTTTTTTCTCCCATTTTATTGGCTACTCCTTAGTCTCGTTTACTGATTTCTCCTCAATCTCCTGTCTTCTTTTTGGAATGTCCCAGCATTCAGGTCTTTGACATCTTCTATTTTCTGTAATACTTCTTCACCATCTAGTCTCCTACCTTTAGCTACATACTGTATGCTGAGCACTCCTGGCTATCTTTATCTGGGAAAGAACAGTTCCCTAACTATATTCTCATATTTCAGTTGCCTACTTGACACTGCCATTTAAATGCCTAAAGGGGTGGTACGTGGGTGGCTCAGTTGGTTTAGCATTTGGCTCTTGATATCTGTGCAGGTCACGATCCCTGGGTCATGGGATTGAGCCCTGTAACCGGCTCCATGGTGAGCACAGTGTTTGCTTCAAATTTCTCTCTTCCCCTCCCCCAACTCTAAAATTAAAAGAAAATTCCTAAAGGGGATCTCACACTTGACATATTTAAAGTTGAACTCCAAATCATTCCCCTCAAAACCTGCTCCTTTGTAATCTTGTATACCTCAACAAATGTCAAGTCCTTCTTTATAGCTGTTCTAGCTAAAACCCTTGGCATCATTCTTGATTCCTCTTTTCTGTTACTCTAATTCCATTACATCAGCAGATTCTGTCAGCTCTTCCTCCAAAATATCTTCAGAATCTGCTCACTTCTGACCATCCCCACTGCCATCACCCTAGTCCAAGTTACCAGAATCTCTAGTCTACTGTTTCAGGAGACTCTTGACTGGTCCCTTTCTGTTCATGACATCTCCTAGCCTGTTCATGCAGCAGCAGAGTGGTTGTTCCAAAATATGGCATAACATCACTCCTTTGCTTGCCCTACATTGACTTGATTTTCATCTTAGAATAAAACCTAAAGTCTTTATCATAATCTTCACAGCCCTACAGAATTTGTTTCCTAACCTCGCCACCAGTTAGCTCTCTAATTTCCTTTCCTACTTCCCGGTCTCTTGTTTACTTATTTCCAGACAATGGGGTCTTTGCTCTTCCATTCATACCCCAGGAGTGTTCCTTCCTCAAGATCTACACAGCAGTTCCTCACAGATATCTGTAATGCTCACCACCTCATCTTCAGGTATTTGCTTACTTATCTCCTGTGAGTTCTTCCCCAGGAAGAAATTGCAGTTCTTCGAAAGCATTTCTTGACTGTCTCATGCCAATGATTTGTTTGTCTCCACAGTCCATGTCACCATCTGACATGCTGTTCATTTTACTCACTTATTGGCTTCACTTATTATCTGTTTACCCACTAGAGTGTAAGCTCCATAGGAACAGGGATTATTACACTTGTGTCCCTGTCACCCAGAACAATGCCTGACACATAGTAGGTACTCAGTAAACACTTGTGGAATAAATGAATAGCTCATTTGAGCATAATGCTTAACTCCCAACATATTATTGATCTAACCAATGTATTTCTAATGTTGACTTCAAACCCTCCTCAGGAGTGACTGAGAAAAATGGCATGCATCATCCTGGATCAATCTGGAAGTGTTGAAGTGCTGGCTTTTGTCTGTCCTTCCTCTCAGTACCCTGCTCTGGGGTTCCGTGGACTGTTCTCTGTTGCAATCATGTAGGGAATTCTTAACTGTCTGCTGGCAAATGCCTAGACTTTACAGTTTAAGTACTGTGTCTTTATGAGCTATATTTCCATAGCTCTGGCTGTTCCTTTTACATACTAGCAATAGAAGAAGTAATTTTTTTTTCTTGTGCTGCAAGTGTCTACCTCAGCTTCACACAGATTCCTGGAACTTTATTTTTCTGGTTTAATTACTTTATGCCTATGTGAAGCCCTTATGTATTCATGTATTTTTTCCATTTACTGTTTTGATACAGTCCATATTATTTGCTTTGCATACATCCAAAATGTCCTACTTAATATCAGAATAGTTATTTTATGCACCAGTTATATAGATGTGAAGTCTTCCCTCAAAGAACTCCAACCACTAGGCATTGTTTTAACAAGCAGGAGATCATTTTGCTGGGGCTTCTTATAAGTACCGCGCACTAACTGATTGCGCCACTGGAGCCATGTGGCGTTTTGCTGGGGCTTCTTGCTGACCCAGCTAAAAGACACTGAATGACGCATTTCACTCTCAGGGGCTATTGCTAGGTTTTCATAGTCCCTGGTACTATAAATAGCATGTCAGGGAACACAGGTACACTGAACATTTTCTGTACACTCCAATTCAATGTTTGCAGGAAGAAAGTCACATGCTGTCTGGTTTGCACAAGTCACTTGCCCCTTAGTGCCTCCCAAGTTCTCGACAGAAAGTGTACATTTTCTCATAAACACAGCATCTGCTTTCAGCATACTTTGTGCCTTTGTTTATACTGCTTTCTCTGCCTGGCAAAATCCTATTCATCCTGTTAAGATTCATCTTGAGTGAGAAAGCTTTCCCCTGAGTTGGCTTGGCAGAAATTTGTCTTTTCCCTCCTGTGTGGGATTCTCCATATCATTTAGAGCATACCTCTTCTACAACAATTTCAGCATTATGTTAAAGTCTATTACGTATGTTTATATGTCCACAGTCTCCCTACATCCCAGGCTGTGAGTCTTAGGCCTGTGACGTTTTGTATCTTTGTATTTATCCCTGACCATTAGCATGAGAAGCACTCAGCAACATTTGTGGAGGGAATTGAGGATTGTAGGAATGAATGAAATTGCATTCAGATAGGGGGATAGAATTCATCTGAATTTGTTCACAGTTTAATGCCAATAAAACTAATCCTGGATTTTTCTATTTTCCCTAGGAGACACTCTGTACATGGTCAATTTGATACAACATATGTTATATTTAAATATACTTCAGGAGATTAAAGTTCTTTTTTTTTTTTTTCTTGGTTTCAGAGGAACAGGCTAGTATGTTCCTTACAAACTTCTTGGCATCTTTCTTTCTACATGCTCTTTTGCTCTGCCCAGTCTCCAGTCAAATTCCTCCAACGGATCTGTTATAAACAATGATTTTGTGAGCGGTTGTGTGTTCTCTGCAGTGAAAACCCGCCTTGTTTTCTGTTGCTAGGCAACCCCATTCCAGCTGCCCTTGAAGAAATGCGCGGTGGTGGGAAATGGTGGGATTCTGAAGAAGAGTGGCTGTGGCCGTCAAATAGATGAAGCAAATTTTGTCATGCGGTAAGAGAGAGCATCCACAGCATGGCCTCTGCCTTCTTTCCTTTCCCCCACACCTCCCACAAGCCCTGGAGCCTTTCACAACTAGTCACTTGTGATTAATCGATTGTAACTACTCTTAGCTTCCCTTCAAGTTCATAGACAAGTGAATTTAGGAGAGGGTCAGGGAGCAGGGGAACATGCCCCAAGAAAGCACAAAGCCGAGAAGGGTTCAGAGGTTAGGGGGAGACTCAAAAGTAGAAACACTTAGATTCTGTGTTAGATTATATAGGTGGGTGATAAAAACTTTAAAAATTGATTTAAAAGTTGACTGTGAATACACAGTTTCATTTATTAATTACACTGTACACCCTTTTCTTCTTTGTTTTTCACAAAAACATTTGTAAGTAGCCAGTGGGATTTGAAGAGGGCTTTGATGATCTGTGTATGGCTGGGAACAATGGAAGGAAGGAGGGGTCTTAACTTTTGTGCAGGGAGGAAGCTTGGTAAAGGGACTGAGTGGTGACATGTATGTCACTTCGAGGGGAAAATAGCAGGTTTCTACAGGGGCATGTAAAAGAATTGCTAAGATGCATCCAGCCAGGGATAGAGGCCATCAACCTGTCATGGTGCCAACCTGCACTTTTGGGTGATTTTGACCAGGAGTGAAGACAGCAAGTGATTGGACTGACACAAGTTTGGTTTTGTCTGTCTGACAGGGAAGAAGGCTGGGGAGTGACAACATGGAGGGTCCTGGCTAGAGAAAGTATGAGGTGACATACCTTGAAGTCTGGGCTGGATAGCAAGTGGGCTTCGTGACCAAGAGAGGGAGGGCACCAAATGGGGCCAAAGGTCAGGGTCATTGAGAGCCCGAAGAGAGTGGTGGTGGGAACAATGAAGGAGAGATGGAATCATAAGAACTAAGGTCAAAGAGTGGCCCACTGGAGTGTATGATGGCAGAGCTCTGTCTGGGGGATGATAGGATGCGGGGAAGAAAAGACCTATGTAACCACAGAAGTGCAGGGACTTTGCAGCTGTATTGTGAAGGTTCTGTCGGGGGAGCCCCAATGTCTCACTGAAGGGGGGATAACTATGACCCATGTGCCAAAGGGCTCCAGGGCCAGGAAGGAGGAGGCAACACAGAGGGAAGTTAAGTAAAGGAAGGGTGGCGGCAGCATGGGATTTGGTTTTTGTGTTTGTGTCTAAGGATAAGTAAATAATGGTCTAGAAATGGTCAAAAGTGGCTAAGAGAACACGAACCACCTCTGAGCTCTGAGCTCAATGGAATGGGGGAGAGTGAAGGCACTCCGTGTGAGTGTCTCGGGGGAAGCCATGTACCTGGGGGAGGGTCAGGCTTCCACTCAGAGAACCAGAATTGGGCTCCTTAGAAGACTTTTTATCTCATTAGTGAAGCCTGCAGCACAGTGGGGAGATCTTCTATATCTGTCTTTCCTTCATGGGGGTGCCCTGACAGAGTTTTTCCAGTGTAGGACTATGTTTTCCTCTCCATTGCAATTATTACTTTATTATTATTATTGCAATATATATAAACAAGAAAATGTAGAAAGTAAAAATGTAGTTTTCATAATTCAAGTCAATTAAACATCTATTTATTGAGCTCCTACTTACTATGCATTGGGCCTTAGCTGGGTCTAAAAATGGTATGTTGAACAATTCTGCCTTGGGGGCACCTGGGTGGCTCAGTTGGGTAGGCATCCAACTCTTGATTTCAGCTCAGGTTGTGATCTCACAGTTTGTGGGTTTCACCCCCACGTCGTGGTGTGGAGCCCACTTGGGATTCTCTCCCTCTGTGCCCTGTCTCCCCCCACTCAAAATAAAGAAATAAACATTAAAAAATTAAAAACAAAACCAAAACAGTTCTGTCTTGTATTTAGAACGTAGAGATATGCTAGGCTTCTGATGGGGGAATTCAGAGACAGATGGTGAGGAGTCAGGAACCTTCTGATAAGTGGTGTGTGGAGTGAGCCCTCTCTCCATTTCACTCTGGGTACAGGAACAGCCTTCCTGAGGCTTGAATGTGGGAAAGATGCCAAGTGTTGCCACAGTGCAGTGAGATGAGGCTGGAGAGGTATTTATGCTATGAGAGTGGCCACAGTGACCTACAGAGTTTATGTTGATGGGAAGAGCAAAGGCCCTGGGCCAAATTCAGGTACCCACTTAAATGTACTGGCATTAGGTAGAGGCTGAGGAGCCAGAAAAGAACACAGTGGGGAAGAGGAGGACAAGCCCTTGCCACAAACTAGCTCTGTGAGCTACTGCACATTATTAACCCTTGCTGGGGCTCAGCTTGCCAATCTTTTTGAGGCAGTGGAAGTGGACAAGCCTTTCTACTGTGGAAACTGGTTCTATCTGTGATATATGAATAGTATATAATTGTAACAGTTCATGTAGTCTAGTTCATATTCTCAGCTTCCTTTCAAGTATGTTTATTTGCTCTTTCCAAAAACTATGTAGGGAACAAAGAGGAGTGGTTATTATACTCACAGATTCAGGGAATTGAAGTGATTTCAAGAGGTCTTAATACAGTGTGGCAGGAGGCAGTAAAATAAGTGTATTTTATATTGTTCCTAAGTGTGTATATGTGTGTTTCTCTACATTTAGGAAGATGTGTATTTTAAACTTAACATGTTGAAGACGAGGCCTAAGCATTTCAGGAAGTTATCTATACTTATTTATTGTAAACAAACAAGACTAAGTCTACATTATAGACAATCAACATGGCTCTATTCAAATTCAGAATTAATGAATGTTTGTGGTTAGGGTGCATAGCACAGCATTAAGCGGAATTTCATAGAATAATGGGAGAGGTGAAGATGGAGAATTCAAAGAGTTAGAGCCATCTGTGCATGTGTCTTTGATTTAATTTCAGGAATAGCGCCATTTTCTTTTTTTAATTGAAGTATGATTAACATATAACATTATATTAGTTTTTTTTTTAATGTTTTTTTTTTAATTTATTTCTAGGAGAGAGAGAGAGAGACAGCGTGAGCAGGGGAGGGTCAGAGAGAGAGGGAGGGACAGACTCGAAACAGGTTCCAGGCTCTGAGCTGTCAGTCAGCTCAGAGCCCGACGCGGGGCTTGAACCCACGAACCGCGAGATCATGACCTAAGCGAAAGTCGTTCGCTTAACCGACTAAGCCACCCAGGCGCCCCAACATTATATTAGTTTTACATGCACACCATAATGGCTTGATGTTGGTACACACTGCAAAGATCACCACAATGAGTCTCATTTCCCTATTACTGTATAAAATTACATAATATGCAGTAGAGTATTATTGACTATATTCATCATGCTGTACGTTACTCCCATGACTTAACTTATTTTATGACTGGAAATTTGTGTTTCCTGACCCCCTGTTCCCATTTCTTCCACTCCCATCCCTGTCTCCTCTGACAACCACTGATCTGTTCTCTCCGTCTATGAATTTTGTTTTATTCTATTTGATTGTTTGTTTTGTGTTTTAGATTCCACATATAAGTGAAATCAAACAGGGTTTGTCTTTCTCTGTGACTTATTTCACTTACTGTTATACCCTCAAGGTCTAACTGTGTTGTGGCGAATGGCAAGATTTCATTCTTTTTTTGTGACTGAGTAGTATTCCATTGTATGTATATACCTCATCATCTTTATCCTTTCACCCATTTTTTAAAGTTTTTATTTACTTATTTTTGTGAGGCAGGGAGAGACAGAGAGAGAGAAAGAGAGATCAGGGAAGGGGCAGAGAGAGAGAAAGGGAGAGAGAGAATCCCAAGAAGGCTCCATGTTGTCAGCACAGATCCCACAAACTGTGAGATTATCACTTGAGCCAAGATCAAGAGTCAGACACTTAACCAACTGAGCTACCCAGGCTTTGCTGCCTTTTCATCCATTTATGGGCACTCTATGTCTTTTGATTAGAGAATTTAGTCCACTTATATTTAAAGGAATTATAGCTAGGTATGTACTTTTGTCATTTAGTTCATTGTTTTCTGGCTTTTTTTTTTTTTTTGGTAGTTCCTCTTTGTTTCTTTTTCTTTTTCACTCTCCTCATATGGCTTGATACCTTTCTTCAGTGTTATGTTCAGATTCCATTCTCATTATCTTTCGTATATCTACTGTAAGTTTTTGCTTTGTGGTTACCATGAGGCTTAAATATCTCAATCTCTGTATACAGACTAGTCTATTTTAAGTTGATAGCAAGTTAAGTTTGAACACATACTAAAGCCATACATTTTTACTCCTCTGTCCATGTTTTGTTTTTGATGTCATGTTTTACATACTTTTATTCTGCGTATCCTTTAACTAATTATTGTAATTATAGTTATTTCTACTCTTTTTATATTTTAACCTTCATGGTAACTTTGTAAGTGATTCCATTACCTTTATTATATATTTGCCTCTACCAATGAAATTTTTACTTTTATGTTTTCTTTACTAATAAGTGCCTTTCCCTTCAGTTTAAAGAAGTCCTTTTAAATTTTTTAAAATATTTATTGATTTTTGAGAGACACAAAGAGACAGGATATGAGCAGGGGAGGAGCAGAGAGAAAGGGAGACACAATATTTGAAGCAGGCTCCAGGCTCTGAGCTGTCAGCACGAACCCAAGGCATGGCTCGAACACATGAACTGTGAGATCATGACCTGAGCCGAAGTTGGATGCTTAAATGACTGAGGCACCCAGGAACCCTAAAGAAGTTATTTTAATATTTCTTGTAAGGCCAGTTTGGTGGTGGTCCTTTAGGTTTTGCTTGTCTGGAAAACCCTCTATCTCTCCTTCAGTTGAACCTTGCCAAGTACCTTGCCTTGATTGGCACATTTTTTGTTTTCCATACCTAGAATATATCATGCCATTCCCTTCTGATAGGCAGGATTTCTGCTGAAAGTCTGCATATAGTCTTATGGGGGTTCCCTTATATACAGCAAGTTGTTTTTCTCTTGCTGCTTTAAGATTCTAAGAGAGAGAGAGAGAAAATCCTGCTGTGTTAGCATAGAGCCCAATACAAGGCTCAATCCTACAAACCGCAAGATCATGACCTGAGCCAAAATGAAGGGTTGGGAGCTTAACTGACTGTGCTACCCAAGCACTCCTAACTTTTGACATTTTGACTATAATGTGCCCTGATATGGGTCTCTTTAGGTGTATTTTTTTTTAATTCTCTGGGCTTCCTAAATCTGAATGTCTATTTCATTCCCCAGGTTAGGGAAGTTTTCAGTAATTATTTCTTCAAGTAAATGTTCTGTCTCTTTCCCTTCTCCTTCTGGTATCCCCCTTATTATGCAAATGTTGATCTACTTGATGTTGTCCCAGAAGTTCTTAAGCTATCTTCACTTAAAAGTTTTTTTCTTTTTGTTGCTTTTTTTGGGTGAGTTCCACTGTCCTGCCTATCAGGTCACTGATCCTTTCTTCTATTTCATCTAGTCTACTGTTGAACTCCTCTATTGTATTTTTCAGTTCAGTTATTGTATTCTTATGCTCTGTGACTTCTGTTTGGTACTTTTTTTTTTTGAGTGTTTTGGATGTGTATTTATTTTGAGAGAGAGAGAGAGAGAGAGAGAGAGAGCAAGTGGGGTGGGGGCAAAGAGAGAGGGAGAAAGAGAGAGAATCCCAAGCAGGTTCCATGCTGCCAGCACAGAGCCTGGATGTGGGGCTCAGTCCCACAAGTGGTGAGTTCATGACCTGAGCCAATATCGAGTCGTATGCTTAACCAATGAACCACCCAGGCACCCCTGTTTAGTACTTTCTTATATTTTATATATTTTTGTTGAAGTTCTTTGTGTTCATCAACTCTCCTGAGATTGGTGAGCATCTTTGTGATCATTGCTTTGACCTCTGTCAGGTAAATTACTTACCTCCGTTTCATTAAGATTTTGTTCTGGGTTTTATCTTGTTCTTTCAACTAAAGAATATACCTCTTTCCCTCATTTTGCTTGACACTCTGTGTTTGTGTCTATGTATTATGTCAAACGGCTATGTGTCCCAGTCTTCAAAGAATGGTTACAGGAAGATGGAGGTCTGTTTTAGTTTGCTGTCTGTTCAGTGACCTGGGGTTGGTTGCCTGCCAGGAATAGTTTCTTTAATTGTTTAAGAGCTGTAGGGCCCAGATACACAAGTTCCCCCTTGGCCCAGAGCCAGGCATTTGAGGGGCATCCTTTGTGTGTCCTGCATGCAGCTGCTGGCTTTGTGGAGACATAGGTCCACAAGATGGTGCCAGACCAGAGCATGCCCTTGCACAGGCTTTGGCAGGGCAGAGGTACAATAGGATTCATGCCTGCTAAGTTAGGCATTTTATGGTTTTTAAAGGAGGGAATTGGAGCACCACTTCAGGGAAAGTGGTACCAGAAAGTTAGGAGAGTGCGAAAATAACCTGTGGAAGCACCTCCATCCCTTCTGGCAGATGCTTTAAGATTAGCCAATGAATTTCCTTCACATATGGTCTAGGGGCTTTTCAACTTGGTGTTTTTGTGCTGATTCCCAGAATATGTGATTCTGTATATGAGCCCTTTGAAGGTGGAAGTCTCAGTTTCCTATGGTCCTTTGGGTCTCCTGGGTATAAGCCATGCTGGTTTTCAAAGCCAGACATTTTGGGGCCTCATCTCTCTGGTGCAGGTCCCAAGGGTTGGGGTGGATGATCTGGGGCTCAAGTACTTTACTACTTAGGGATATGCTCTGTATTTGTGAGATCCCTCCCACCTGCGGGTTCATGCCAGGAGTGGAGTTTTTTGACAAGACCATGTCTCTGCCTCTCCTGCCCTTCTTAATGTGGCCCATTTATCTTTTGCTGTGGAGTTACTGTTCAGCTTGTTTTCAGGTCTTTTCCAGGGAGAATTATTCTCTATGTAGCTTTAGATTTGGTGTGTCCATGGGAGGAAATGAGTTGTGGGGTCTTTCTATGCCACCATCTTGAACCTCTGCAAAGAATAGGACCATTTTCACAGTGCATTTGAATTCTTTAAAAGCCTCATTTATGGTTTATAATATGAGAGTAATTAAGGGTTGATAATTTGTTTATAAATTATTCTTATTTGACCATTTATGAATCTACTTAGAAATGGTTGCTTCATACACAATTTTTGGGCACCCTGAGAAAATTGACATAGTATCATACATTCAAAATTCAATATTTAGTGTGTACATATGATTAGAAAAGCATGTAGTATATCTGGTCTTAGACTATAGGGTTCAGGGACAGTTACAATGAAAGAACAGATCCAAAAATAGCCTTACCTACACATAGTGATATACCACATTACAGTTCCAAATGTTTTTTTCAGTATTAGAATCTAACAGTATCATACTTTCCTTTGTCTAGATATTTTCAAGTGCACTTTCAAAAATTTTATGTATTATTTTTTAAAGTATTTAAATTTGAGTTAGTTAATATATAGTGTAACATTGGTTTCAGGAGTAGAATTTAGTGATTCCTCAGTTCCGTGTATCACCTTTTCACAAGTGCCCTCTTCGAGTACATTTTCTAATGCTAAAAATTTATTTCTTGTTTTTCAAAGTAAACGTTTGCTCTATAACCCAAAACAACACTTTAAAAAAATAATATTGTTGGATAAAATTTATCTGGAAGGTCTGGAAGACAGAGGTAATGGTGATTGCATCTTGGAGATGATTTGGGTGGCTTAGAGATACAAGTGAGGGTAACATAATTTTGGTGCCTTGGAATTAGGCTCAAGAGTGTGTTTTGCATACTTAAATATGTGTAACATTTTTAAAAATTTTTATTTAAACTCCAGTTAGTTAGCATATAGTATAATACTAGTCTGAGATGTGCAGTATAGTGATTCAATACTTCCACACAACACCTGGTACTCATCACAAGTTCCCTCCTTAATCCCCATGAACTAGTCAACCCATTCCCCCTGACACCCTCCTCTGGTAACTATCAGTTTGTTCTCTATAGTTAAAAGTCTGTTTCCTGGTTTGCCTCTCTCTCTCTCTTTTCCCTATGCCTGTTTGTTTTGTCTCCCAAATTCCACATATGAGTGAAATCATATGGTATTTCTCTTTTTTTGACTGACTTATTTTATTTAAAATTTTTTTTAATGTTTTATTTATTTCTGAGAGAGAGAGAGAAAGAGAGAGAGAATGAGCAGGGGAGGGTCAGAGAGAGAGGGAGATACAGAATCTGAAGCAGGCTCCAGGCTCTGAGCTAGCTGTCAGCACAGAGCCCCACACAGGGCTCGAACCCACGAACCATGAGATCATGACCTGAGCGAAAGTTGGATGCTTAACTGACTGAACCACTCAGGCCCTCCACTGACTGACTTATTTCATCCAACACGATATTCTTTAGCTCCATCCACGTCACTGCAAATGGCAAAATTTCATTCTCTTTTATGGCTGAGTAATATTCCATTATATATAATTACGACTTCTTTATCCAACCATCAGTTAATAAACACTTGGGCTCTTTTCATATTTTGGTTATTGTTTTAGATAATGCACAATAAACATCGGGGTGCACATATCCCTTTGAATTAGTGTTTTTGTATTCTTTGAATAAATATGTTGTATAATTGTTGGATCATAGGTTACTTGAATTTTTAACTTTCTAAGGTACATCCATACTGTTTTCCAGAGTGGCTGCACCAGTTTGCATTCCTACCAACAGTGCAAGAGGGTCCCTTTTCTTCTCATCCTCGCCAACACCTGTTGTTTCTTGTGTTATTGATTTTAGCCATTCTGACAGGTGTCAAGTGATATCTTATTGTAGTTTTGATTTGTATTTCCCTGATGATGAATGATATATGTAGCATTTTAAAAGTACTTTTATGAATTATTTTTCTATTTAAAGATTCATCTTCACCAAACTCAACCTCTCTACTCCCCAATTCAAAGAATATAATTTCTCACCAATTCTGTGATCAATCTTTTAGGATCATGATCACAGTTACCAACACAGTTAGCCATTAATACCTGTTAATTGTGCCAATGAGCAATAATACAAACTTTGAACCACTTTTACACAATTATGCCTTATTAGAAACAATTTGTATTAAATATGCCTTCTTTGTAAATCTATGTAATTATCAATTTAGGAATTGAGGAGCTAAAATTACAGTGTGCTTCTTCTAAGAAAAGAGCTATAAGGAAGTGTCATGGACGTTTGCATTCGAAGAGAAAGTTTACTTGGAAGAACTTAAGGCAGATATTTACACCAAAATACAGAGTCATTATTTTCCAGAAATGCATTTATAAAATGTTACCTTAATTGTTTTAAGGATTTCTCTGTGTTGTAGGATTCGACGATCAGTATCTAAAAGTTTTTCTTGAGCTTCTACTATGTGACAGAAGGTATAAAGGAACCCAGACATAGGAGCCATGGATCAGCCTACAAGGAACACACAGAAAAACAAAATATTTATTAATTAAAACTGATATGCTTCATTAATAATGACAAAACAAGTTGCTTGAACTCCCCAGCAATATTCAGAGGTTACAGTTTTGCTCTAACATGTTTGGTTCTCAAATGTTATGAAGACTGTCAAGATCAAATCTTCCTTAAGAGATAAATGCCCAAATTTTAGCTTATGTTTTATCTTTGAAATCACCTTCATCTTTGCAAAGATTAGTTAAATCACAAGACCATAGCACTATGGCCGGATGAGCCTGGTTGGTAATGCTTACGTTCAGTCCCTCAAAAAGGTCCTCAGAAACCACAGAAGATAATGGTGTGACCACCAGACTGTAGACATCTCAAGAAAAGGCCCTGTGCCTTGGCTTCCCCTTCACCCCCTTACAATGACCATTGTGTTTGTTCTCAATGGGCACTCAGCAAAATCGTCAACTGGCTGACCAGTTAATCTGTGGGTAGCTGCCTGCAAAGTCAGTATCTCATTACTGCAGAGCAGATGAAAGGAAGATTCCAAATCAACTGAGACAAGTTTTACCCAAGATGCCCTGATTTGGTAGCAGTCACAGGGCAAATACAAGACAGCATCAAGGAACTTGAGCAGATAAGCTGAGTGGGTACATTCCATGTCCCGGGGAAATTTGTAGGGTAAATTTAGTAGTTGGGGAAATGGCAGACACCTTAATATTTGCAAGCTCTTTTTCACTACAAATACATGAAGTTTTATTTTGTTGAAATAGTGAAGATTTAGAGATGCCTTGATGTGGTAGGAGTCAAGTTAGAGCTATGAGTAGAGAGGAGAAACCAGGACAGAGTTATAAAAGAAAACCAAATGTAAAGTACAGATTCATTTAGGGTCTTCATAAATAATATGTATATAGGTTTCTGATATGTGATATTTTTGAGTTTTTATTATGTGTGAGGTACCAAGGTAGGGACTTTTTGTACATTTCTTACTATAATCCTTAGAACAACCTCATTAGGAAAGAAAAGTCATTACCCTCATTTTATGTAATGGGGAAACTGAGGCCAGGCAGATGAATTAATGTTCCACTGGTAGAAAACCATGGGATTTGGATACGCAGTTGCCATATTTTCCATTGTAAACATTCATAAGGCATTGTGGCCAAGGAAAGCAACCGGGACTGGGGTTGAGTGTGTGTGTGTGTGTGTGTGTGTGTGTGTGTGTGTGTGTGTGTCTGTGTGGGAGGGAGGGGAGTTATTTTTGTCACCAGGAAACCAACACCTGTACTCTTTCCCTGGGCTGAACTGGGACAATGGAAAATCACTGCATTTCTTTAGATAACAAATCACTATGTGTTTACCAGTCGTTAGCCCATACATTGGTTACATACACAGAGGTCAGACATGTATTGATTTAAATGACAGAATTTGCTCTGAACGTACTATTGGAAAATTAAGAATTTGGTAAAAGAAAGAAAAACCATAAGCAAATACAATTCTTGACTATGTCTTGAGGTTTGTGGGTATACAGAGAACACTGTAGGCCTTGTGTCTTTAATGTACCACACCCTCTTGAGTTCCAGTTTTAAGCCTAATACTTCCTGTCTTACCACCCCAAAAATATTTTGAATGGGATAAATTCATTCTAGTTAATGTCTCTTTTTTAACAGATCACTTAACTCTCTAGCTGACACTTTTTTCTAAAACAGGACTAGCTTTTATGACTGCACTTTGAAGATGGTTATAGTTAGTCATCTAATGACTATTAAAAGGGAGAGGTGATAAAAATGATTATTTATGAACTGAGGTAGACCTAGTAAAAATTCCTATTTGTCATGAAAATGGTCTTGATTTTAAAAAGTCTGTAGATCATTCTAAAATGTTTTTGTTTCTCTAGATGTAATCTTCCTCCTTTGTCAAGTGAATACACTAAAGATGTTGGATCCAAAAGTCATTTAGTGACAGCTAATCCCAGCATAATTCGGCAAAGGTAAGAGTTTGTGATTTCTGTTTGTAAGGAACTAAAGAGGAAGGCCTTTGAAGTATTTAACATCTTAAAGACAGTGAACATAGTTCAGTTTGAGAAACAAAGAAGAAAGCCATCTGGACAGACAGGAAAAATGAAGGAGAGAATTGTAAATAAATGAAGCAGGACTATGGGAATCTAAACACTATTTTATGCTTCTTCTGGGGCTCTGTTTCTTGCCTTTAGAGGTGGTAGAAATAACATGAAAATCCGTTGTTTTACTCAAAGAAGCAGTACAGTAGCCTGCTTACTCATTCCTATTACTATCCAATTTGTTGGCTTTTGTCCCAACTCATTGATTGGTGAACTGAGTTAATATTGGTTTTGTTAAAGAAGAAAAACAAAAAAACAACCAATCTACTGCACAAGTATGCATGAACATAGCAATATCGTCAGGAATGGACAGGAAGGTATAACCATATGATGATATTACACTATGTTACATTCAGTCAGATTCAGGAACGCAGATGGAAAATTCTTGCTCCCAAATCAATTCTAGAGATCCTGACAGCAGCTGTGGAAGCTTTTGGGGGTTGGTCTCCAGTTGACGAAACTGGTCAGTACTCTATGGGCTGTTTCTCCAAGGATTTTTCTTGTAGATTCTGACTCAGTCTCTGTGAAGTGAGGAATCCCACATTGCCTCATACTCTCCTGTACAGATGACTAGCAGTTAGGACTGAGATACTCAGGTGTGTTGGGGTCAGTTACTTGTAATCTAAGGGAGTCCTATCCAAGTGACTAGCACCTGTGTGTCACTTTATAGGCAATGCTGCACCTGCTTGTTTGAGTTTAATAGTAAGCATTCTCATATAATAGATGTCTAAAGATATAACCGAATAGTTTTTAATTTTGACAGATACTGTGAAATCACCCTTCTAAAATGTACCATTTTAGAAAGTAATTCTCTTTTGTAAACGATAAGACCGCCTGTCTCCCAGTACTGAAAACAACATTATGTACTATTCATCTTTTAAATTTTTGGCAGTCTGTTAGGTGAGAGATGATATATTATTTTTTTACTTATTATATATTTTTCTGAATACAGCAAATGCTGAGTGGGTATTGACTATCAGTATTTCCTCTATGAAATGCCTGTTTGTATTTTACTCATTTTGTGTTATTTGTTTAAAGAATGTTTTCCTGTTGATTTATAGGAATGGTTTCTATTATAGATATTAAATGTTTCTATTATAGATATGTTTGCTATATATGTAGCAAATATTTTCTTCTAACCTATCATAGATCTTTTAACTTCTGTCCTTTCAAAATTTAACATGTTTTATGCAATGAAATTTCCTTTTCCTTTATGGCTTCTTCTTTTTTCTTAATCTTTCTTTGGATGATCTTCCTTATCCACATCCCCTCCATAAAAAAATATTATCTTATATTTGTCTAGTGCACTTATAATTTCATTTTTCATATTTAAGGAATTCAGTCCTTGTGAATATTTATTTTTATAACAGTAGTTTTACTGTCTAGCAACTAAATAAATAAATAAATAAATAAATAAATAAAGGTACACATATAATTATGGTAGCAAAAATAAGGTTAGAGAAGGTAACATCATTGATGTATTTAAAAGAAATTCTCAGCAAGGAGCTTTGCTATAGCCTTTGTTAGGGTATATTGTTTAGAGTACATTCTTATCTTTTAAAAAACTGTTTTATTGAGTATAATTAAATCACAAAAAACCTTGCATGGTTAATGTATATATATAATTTGACAAGTTTGGGCGTATGCATACACTAGTGATACATACGACCACACTCGAGGTACTAAACATATCTAAACATATCTTTCACCTCCAAAAGTTTCCTTGGGCTTGTGTTTTGTGTGTGTTTGTGTAGTAAGAATGCATAACATGAGATCTGCCTTCTTCACAAATTATTGTTCAGTGGGTATAAAGTGATTTCTTCTTGACTGCACTCAGAACAAAGAGATTAGTTAGGATATCTGAGACGTAAGGTTAGAAAGGGCTTTGCAGGAAGTCACACTTACCTTCTGAGTGCATTTTTAGGGGCCCAGAGAAGAGAGTTTGTTCTCAGTGGCAGCAGAGTATACTGGACCTTCAAATCCATGGCTATTGTTCTCTTCCTTTCTTTGATGAGTTTTGCAGATGGGTGACAGCAAAGATCTGTTCCTGGGGTTACCCCTTCATCAATATACTGCCTCTTACCCCTTGGGCCTCAGATATTTTTGTTCAAATATCCTTTAAAAGTATTTTTAAAAATCCATCATTATTTCCTTGATCACTTTGAAGTTATCTCGTTTTTTGGCATAAAGTTATATTCCACCAAGTATGTACTTTCAGTGTATTCTATATTGTGCGTATGTTTTATATATTGCCAAAATCTCAGAAGTGCAGATACAGCTCTTTGGATGTTACCTGCCCTCCTAACAAGGTCAGTGTTCTTTGTCGAAGTAACTCCTAAGTTGAACTGACTTTCGTAAGAAAAAGGCTGACCATCTTTTGATTCAAGTAGGTGTTAAAATGTAACCCATATAATCATCTTACTTCTGAATTCTAATTATTCAGCACAGAAGTATGGGGAACATAGAAGTAAGAAATGGGGATTGCCATAGTTTATCCTCCAGATAAAATGAAGTATAGCTTCTTTGTATTTCTTATAAGGATCTTTTTGTTCTTTCTCAAGGGACACTCCCTCAGAAGCTGTGGATCTTGGAAATGTTTCTTTGCCTGCCTGAGTGGTTTTTACCCTGGGTGGGGAGGGAACAATGCGTCATTGTAATATTTGGGTGATAGGAAGTGTGCCTTTTGTGAAGGGGAGAAAGGAAAATTGTGAAAGTAGAGCCTGGAAAAAGATTTTTGCCTAGACTGTCAGATTTGTCTCATGCACGTAAGTTTTAGAAAAGTATATATGTGGAAGTGAAGGACTGGGAAATTCATGGAGGAAGAGGAGATTAAAATGTAAGCTTCATAAGAACAATGTTGCCAAAGTGTTCATTCAACAGATACTATTTGAAATCTGCTCTGGGGCAGGGAATTCTAACTTGAATGAGATATGACTGAAGTTCCCACCCTGAAGTTGCTGACAGTCAGCAGACATTCCCATGATCCTATTGAATGGTCTGTAGAAGAGTTTTAGGGTTTCCCTGAACCCCTTCTGAAATTTATACAAAAATTTCACGTATGTGCACATATATTTTATCAGATTTTCCATGGGTTCCATATCCAGAAATATTTAAAATTTATTTGACCTAGTCTGAGTCATTCCACAGTAGCAGGATATAAAAATAGAGATTAGAGTTCTCAAAGCTTGTTTCAATATATATATATTTATATATTTTCAGTAGAGTTGAAAACTCTATTAGCCATTTACCCAGAATAGGAGTTCAGTTATTATACATAAAAACTGAAACTTAATTGATTGTTGTATTATGACATTAAGAATTGATTTTTAAACTTTGAAGCTCTAACTGGAGAAATGATTATTTGCAGTCACTAACAAAGAGCGTCAGGATCCTGAGTATGTCTGTGTTTTCATGGAGGCACACAAGAGGCTCACAGGTGTGAGCAGTTTGCAGTCAAGAACCCTTCACCTGTGCTCTTCAGACCCTCGCATGTTGTTTAGCATACAAGACATGCAAAGTAAATGTTTCTGGAATGAATGAATAAGTGAACAAATATAAATGTCCTTTAATCCAAATTTTACAAATCAAATTTAATGTGGTTTGAATTGTCTTACAAAAAGAGATTTTTGGGGGGCACCGAGGTGGCTCAGTCAGTTAAGTGTCTGACTCTAGATTTCAGTTGAGATCATGATCCCACAGTTGGTAAGATTAAGCCCTGCATCGGGCTCTGTGCTAACAGCAAGCTTACAGAGCCTGCTTGGAATTCTCTCTTTCCCTCTCTCTGCTTCTCCCTGGTTATCTCTCTCTCTCTCTCTCAAAATAAATAAACAAACTTAAAAACATTTTTTAGGTGTCAGTTAAAATATTTATGATCTTAAGATGAGGAGGTGAAGTTTTTAGTAACAGATATTTCAAAATAGTATTAGTGGAATACTTAGGTGGGAAGGCTTCTTTACTCTTTTTTTTTTTCTAAGTTGACATGAATTAGGAAATAAAGTTTTTAGAATAAATGGAGTGTAAGTCAATGGTGGAATTAACCTTTTAAAATTTGTCCATGTTTAACTTTTAATTCATTAGGAGAACTTTATATGAGACCCCAATATTTATTTTGAGGTTTTTAATATCATGTAAAGCCTGGGTAATCTCTTCCCATACAAGTGGAAGAGACTTCATCCAATGGTAATTGCCTCTGCTTTTGCTAAAGGCAATTGGGAGGGTAGCAATATTAGCAGGGAGAACAATTGCTTATTTTATTTATGTACTTTAAAAAAAATAATTTGAACATTGAGGAAAATAACTTTGGTCTAAAGAAGATTGATAACAGTTTCTCTTTAAAATTCTATATGACTCATGTCTCAGATTTTGTTCCTGAAACTTCCATATCTGTTCTGCCGAATGACTCCTTTTTTCTTTTCTCTCCAAACTCAGAGCAGCTTATCAGTGTTTGCATCAAGGCTTGGCAGTCACTGATAGCCGCTCAGTCTAACGTCTGTCATGATAGAAGAGCGTTAAAAAGAAGATACTAAAACCGAAAGTAGAAGATAGAGCAGAGATGATTCTAAAAGGATAGAGATCTTTATGAAGTTTGTGTCTGAGAGGCGGTATTACATACATGGTGGCGAGGAACACAGGCTTGGCTTTAAACAGATTTGTGTTCACATTCTAGTGCCAGTACTGATGAGTGCTTCTACTTACTGGCTATGTAACGTTAGTTCCTTAACCTCCCATCTGTCAAGTGAGAATAAAATTGTCTTGAGGACAGCTGAGAGATAGAAATGAGGTAATATAACTGTGTCCGGTAGGTAGAAGCTGTTCTGACTGATATCCACCATAGCTACTCAAGAGGACTCTTCCACTGGAACACATTTTGTTCTTAGAGAAAACATATTTTCAAATGTATTATTGGGCTTATCAAATTTAGGGACTCTCCAAGGATATCTGTATACTTCTCCCCAAACAAACAAACAAACAAGCAATAAAACCCCACAAAATAGAAAATCGGGGAACTAAAACTATGAGGTATGAAATTCTGATCTTAGTATTGAGAGCTGGAGATCAAGCCCAGGACCTACTATGATCATGTGTGTTCCACTTTAACCCCTGATAAGGGACTTAATGTGGCCCCATGTCCTTAGCAGACCCTGGCTTCCAACAGAAGCACATATTTCTTCTGGAAGAAAACTCTTGGAATTCTCATGTATCACTTTCAAACCAATACAAGCTCATGAAAGCAAACAGTGAAATGCACACAAGCCATCAACATTGAGAGCCCTCAGAGACAAAGATCAAATGGCCAATTATAGATACAAATGCCTGAGAATATACTGGAATTGTCAGATGCAGTATATAACTAAGAATGAAATCTTCATAGAAAAAAAATAATAAGCCAATAAGAGAATATCACAATTAACTAGATAACCTTGCACAAGGGCCAAGTAGAACTTTTAGAAATGAAAGTATGACTGTTGAAATGAACACACATCAGATTAGACACAGCTCAAGGAGGATGGGTGAGCTGGAGTCTAGGATAGAGAAAATAGGGAGGCAAGATAACAACAGGTGGAGGATAGAATGAGAAGGGACTACATTTAAATAGAATTGTGGAATTATAAAAGAGATAAAGGTTGAAACTTTAAAAAAATTTAATATTTTATTTATTTTTGAGAGAGAGATAGAGACAGCATGAGCAAGGGTGGATCAGAGAGAGAGGGAGACACAGAATCCAAAGACAGGCTCCAGGCTAGCTGTCAGCACAGAGCCCGACAGGGGGCTTGAACCCACGAACGGTGAGATCATGACCTGAGCCGAAGTTGGACGCTTAACCGACTGAGCCACCCAGGAGCCGTGAAACTTTTTTAGAATTAAATAATAAGCTAATCCATAAATACAGGAAACATGAAGCATCAAACATAGTCAATTAAATTTTTTAAAAGTGCAAACCTAGACCGTTTTAGTAAAACTGAACTAAAGATAACAGGAAGCTGCAAAAAACTGCCAGGTAGAAAAGACAGATGTCTTGCAAAAGAATGGTAATTAATTAAAAAGCAAACGTTCTCGAATATAAAAATGGAAAGGAGAAAGCAGTGGAAAAGTACCTTCAAAGCTCTAAAAGGAGAAACAATCAACATAGATGTGTACTCAGCAAATTATTTTTCAAAAGAAAAAATCATTTTCTGAAAAACAGACAAGGAGAGTATTTATCACCAGGAGAGTTTCACTGAAAGAAATTCTAAAGAATGTATCTCGGGAAAAAAGAAGTATCTTCTTACTTCAGAAGAAAAACTGGCATGCAAAGAAATTGGTAAGCATATGAATGAATCTAAACAAACCTCATGTGCATAAAATAATTGTACATTATCTTTCCCTGTGATTTTTACTGACCGCGTCAAAACAAATGCACACTAATGTACTGGAAACTAATGTCACATAAATTGGGAAGGCGAGATCAGAGTTGAAGTTACATTGCACAATAACACATCACTCTTCATGGTTTAAACAGCAACAGTCATTTTCAGTGTGTTTCACAGTTTCTGAGTCAGGAGGTTGGGAAGGAGTAGGTTGTGCAGATCCCACTCATGACCTCTCACCCAGTGGCTGGAGTTGAAATGGCAAAGGATTAGAGCAGCTGGGGCATCTCTCTTTCTCCATATAGTCTTAGGGCTCTCCAGGGGATCTCTCCTCATGGGCTAGTTTTGGACTCCCTCACAGCATGACAGACTCAGGACAGATGGACTGTTACATGGTAGCTGGCTTCCCCCAAAGCTAGTATCCAAAGAGAACAAAGTGGAAATGCGTGGCATTTTTAAATGTTAATTTTAATTTATTTTTTAATGTTTATTTGTTTGGGGAGCGGGGCAGAGAGAGAGGGAAACGAAGGATCCAAAGCAGGCTCTGCACTGACAGAAGCGAGCCTGATGTGAGGCTCCAACTCACAATCCGTGAGACCATGACCTGAGCTGAACTTGGTCACTTAACTGACTAAGCCACCTGGACGCCCAAAAGCGCAGGCCATTTTTATAACCTCACATCAGAAGTGACTTCATATTTCCCTCACATCCTGTGTCGCTTCTGTCATACTCTGTTGGTTGAAGCAATCACACAGGCCCATCAGGTTCATGGGGGAAGAGTTCTAGCACAGATCTACCTCTTGTTCAAGGAATATCAATTACATTGTTAGAAGAGCATGCATGATAGAAAATACTGTCATGATCACCTTTAGAAAATATAATCTGCTACAATCTGCCCTTAGGCCAGACAATTCATATCCATTGAACTTTGAAAATAAACTCAGCTCCTTCCAGAGGATCCCCCAAGACTCTTCCCATGACAGCATCGACTGAGAGACCCAGGATCTCCATAGTGTTGAAAGAAGTAGCAACAAGAACAGACACCCAAAAAAGCATAACCTAAAACCAAAAATATAGTAGAGGAGATTGAAAAAGCCAATGCCGATATTTTGAAACGTCTGAAGTGGAGTTTTGAATAGGTGGCAAATAAAAATTAGCCTTTCATTATTTTTCTATAAACCCATTCTAAAAACAAACAAAGAATTCTTACTCTCTACAAATATACATATCATGCTGTGGGAAATTTGAAAACAATGACAGTCTTTAAACATATAAAAATACACCAGTGGTTTTGTAACTTACCATATGTTTGTACTGATGGAATAGTATGCAAGGAAATTTGGAAACAATTTTCATGTATCATTTTTTTTGCTGACTTTAAAAAATGTTTATTCTTAAAAAAAATAATTGCTTTCTATACAGCTATACAAAGTTCCAAATGCTTCTTTGGCAACAGGATGTAATGGAATTTTACAACTATATAAAAAATTACCTTTGCCCAAGAAACAGTATTTTCTGTGTGCATGTAGTTGACTAACAAAATTGGCTACCATCCAGTTCATGAATAATTTTAAAAAATAGTAAAATGCTCATGTTAGCATATTAAGTGAAAAAATAAGTATATAAATGTGTATCCTTTAACTATATAAAATATATGCATAGAAAACCTCTAAGGAAATAGTCAACATTTTCAAAATTTGCTACAGGAGTTTATAATAGGAAAGAATCTTTTTTTTTTTTTTTTTAAAGCAGGCTTTCTAGGGAGCCTGGCTGTCTCAGTCAGTTAAGCATCCAACTCCAGCGCAGGTCATGATCTTACAGCTCATGAGTTCAATCCCCACATCGGGCTCTCTGCTGATAGCTCAGAGCCTGGAGCCAGCTTTGGAATTCTGTGTCTCCATCTCTCTTTCTGCCTCTCCTCCATTCATTCTCTCTCTCTCTCAAGAATGAATATTAAAAAATTTTTTAAGAAACAGGCTTTGTAATTTTATATTTTCTCTCAATAACTCACTTTGATGACACAGCTGCCCTATGAGTTAGAAGGGAAGACTATAATGACTAAAACCCCAATTTTGTGTGTAATTCTGTCCCTCCAGATCCAAGTGAGATTTGGTTGGACCTCACATTTTGTGTGCTGAATTTAGAAAATCAGAACGTTCTCTGGTCTTCCTAGTAACATTGTCCTGGGAGCAATGGAAGTGAATGTGGCACCAGGGACCCAACTCTTGAGGCAGAGTAGTTACTACATCAGTGTCCATTTATTTCCTCCCTTCTCCCTGAGTCTGTGATCTTCCAATCCTTTAGCATTAAATAGCAGGTCCCAGCAAATGTTGCTCTAAAAGCATTAGTTCATAACTAGTAAATAGATATTAGAGTAGCCTAAATTCTCCTGGCAATTTCATGCTGGTCCATTGAAAATGGGTTGCATGCCAGTGATAATACATTAGGGGGTGACTCAGCAAGAGTAGCAGTTTAAGAATCTTTACACCGGATCTATATTGACATGCAACATATTGAGGCCATTGTACCAAAAATTTGTATCCATCCCCCCCCCAGTCTTCTTTTTAGTATTTACTTCAGTTGTATATTTTTTGTGATCAGCAGTGAGTTTCAACTGGAGTGGAAGGAAAGGAAAAATTGAAGGCAGAGTTCTGGGAACACAGAGTTGGCTGTGTGATCTGATAGAAGTTACTTAACTAGTCTCTGCATATAGCATGGCAGGAAAAATGTTGGTAACAGCACCAGAATTTTGTTTAGAAATGTGCTGTGTGTGGAACTATTTCTTGCTAATTTCTGGGAGTTGGGGAGAAACTCAAGAGCGTGGCGTTGATTCCAGAGTTGAATATGAGTAGTAGAAAAGTATAGAGCCATTAGGATGAGCCAAAACAGAGGAGAAAAGGAGTAAAGAAGGGCTAGGGAAGGGAGAGGTGGGAAGGAGCAGGAGAGAAATCTTTGGGAACCATAGGCAGTCTGGCTAGAAAAGAACTTAAATGTCTAAAGTTAATTGTAAATTGTTTTTCAGAAACTATGTGTCCTGATATTATTTCCCCATAACCTTTCTTTCACTTCCTCTTACTCTTCAGATTTCTAATACATCTGTGCATTTGTGTCAGTATAAATGGTGGAGGCACTATTTCATCTGGAGTCAACATGGTTTGTGCTCTGAATAATGGCACTTAGGGGCAGAAAATGTAACTTCAAAATGTAACTTTACTAGGAATATTTAAATTGAAATTTTGGGAAGTGCTATGCTTGTATTGACTGCGTGCCCTCTTTGGAATGTAGAGATACCCTCTTGACTCACCAAGATATTTCCTGAGGGCTAAGGCATTTGTGCCCCACCTTAACAGTGGGAAACAACCTTAAATGTAAAGTCTGAAACTGGCTAATTATCTTATCAAACTCCATATGTGCTAAGAGCTTCTTTGGGCAAGATGGTGGGGTCCATCTGTGAACAATTCCATTCCACGGGGTTGATGATGTATTCAGTGATTTCAGATTGTTCAGCTATTACTGACTTTTACTAATTATCCTCACCAAAAAAGGGTAAAATAGTAATAACTATAAGTATGTATATGAATATTTCTGTAGTCTCTGTGAAAATTACTTTATTGTTAAATTTATATTTGTAATTAATTTTACTGGAGCACATGAACTAAGTGGGTTAAATAGAATATAGTGTTAGAAATTATTAATTATAATTGTATTTCATTATAGATTGGTTAAAATAATCCGTTATATATTCTTATTGAAAAATGCTTTTTAACTTGAATTATAAGAACATATCTCTTTAAGTGTCTATTATTAAATTGCTTTAACTTTTCAATAGAAAGATTTTTTAAAGATTAAATTTTTTTAATGTTTGTTTATTTTTGAGAGAGAGAGAGAGAGAGAGAGAGCATGTGAGTAGGGGAGGGGCAGACCGGGTGGGATACAGAAAATCTGAAGCAGGCTCCACACTGACAGCAGAGAGCCCAACACAGGGCTCAAACCCATGAACTGCGAGATCATGACCTGAGCCAAAGTCAGACGCTTAACTGACTGAGCCACCCAGGCACCCCTAGAAAGACTTCTTAAAATCTGAGTTTTACTGTTTGGCTAGGTCTCTAAATCATGATGTGTTCTTTGACTTAAATTTCCATTATTAACTTTCATATCTGGTTTTCTATATGACACAGTGACACACGCCTGCACACATAGCAACAACCAAGGAGAAGAGCATCTTAAAAATCAGAGTTGTGTTGTCAATTATGGACAGAAGCAGGATGTAAATTGACAGAACAGATGGCATATTTGATAAATACTATTGTAAGTACTAATGAAGGGAAAGGCAGAAGGGAGGGACACCATGCTCACAAAATAAAATTACATATTTTATTGATTATGAGATGTACAGTTTTTTATAGTTTAGTATCTGTGAGGCGGAGCTGCCTTTTATAGCCTCTATTGACCTGGCAGAAGCTGAACCACAGTTGATGCTGCCTGAGCAAGGAAGACCTTGGTCATAGGTGTTCTCATGGTGTCATCTCAGTGATGTCTGTGCATTGTTAGTACTGCACATATTGAGTTTGACTGGCATTTAAAATATCTCTATTTTGTGTTTAAAAAGACATGGAGAGGCACCTGGGTGGCTGGGTCAGCTGAGTGTCCAACTTCGGTTCAGGTCATGATCTCACGGTTTGTGAGTTTGAGCCCCCCATGGGGCTCCGCACTGTGTGGAGCCTGTTTGGGATTCTTTTCCTCTCTCTCTGCTCATCTCCTGCTCATGCTTTCTCTCTCTCTCTCTTTCTCTCAAAATAAATAAATAAACTCTTAAAAAGACATGGAAACAGAGCAGAGAGGTGCCAGTTTGATTTATAATCAAATTATTGTTTCAGAGAAATGATAGAAGCAATTCTTTATTTTCTTAGAAAGCAGCAGAATAAGAGAGAAAAAATACCCACAAGTTGATGCAAGTGTACTAGAAGCAGTTACTAAGATGGATGTAAAATGATCCTCTGTGTCACATGCCACAGGGTACAAGTAAAAGCAGGAAAAATCTCTCTCAGTTCCTTAGAATTCATGATGGAGGTTAAAGCAAGTAGAGGCTAGTATAGGACTATCCATAGCGTTACTGGAAAAACATTGAGTTCTAGTTTTATGGGCAGTGTTCTTTTCTATATTACTGGTAAATAATATGATAGCATCTTATTTGTGATGAAATATAATTTCTTTTAAATAAATAAGACCTGCCTGTTACTCAGAAATTAAAATGATTAGATAGAAAAGAAAAGGGCAACTCTTTGGAGGAAGAGGCCACACGAAAGAGAGAATAGCAAGCGGTGTCTAACTGTTCGGTACATACAACTGGTGAAGGAGAGGCAAGCGATGTAGATATTCACACTGTTCTGATTTTTTGGTAAAAACGTTTGTGATAGCCAAATTAAGTGATGTGCTTCAGTGAGATATTAAGTGGCAGAATTGGCTTGCATGTAGGACTTTGGATTCTCTTTTGTTGGGAAGTCTTTAGAGAGACACCACCTAGGGGTGTATAGCTGGTATTGCAGCTTAGATAGTTCTGACTATGAGACAAGAGAAAACTCTAAGAGATCCATACATGACTTTACCATTTATTAAAAGGAAAAGGGAGGATTTATTGATTTAGAAATAATTGGGTGAAACTCCTGGGGAGGCAAAAAAAAGAGTGATTTCTGACTTCATAACACTATATCACAAAGCTTCTGCCTGCAACAGGAGATATAAAACAGTAAAAGAATACATGTTCAATAAATGTTTTTAAAAAACACCACAGGAAGCCACAAGATTACTACTTAAACATGATGGACCAGCAGGAAAAAGACCAGAGGCCACTGGAAGTTAATACAGGAAGCTTTTTGATGAAGGCGTAATTCACAATATCTCCTATTTCCAGTTGTTTTTGTGGAGCTGTGTAAAACAGAAGCACCTCATCACAAAATAATTGCCTGTAGTGGTAGCTTTAACTAACCTCTAACCGTTTCCCATCTGGATAAAAGGCAATTACTTGTTTCCAGGAGAAATTGTGATTACCCCTTACCAGGTTCTCTGCTTCTGTAATCCTCCACACTTTTATAATCAATTCTCACAGCTAAATTATCTTGTGATATTTTAACTGTGAGGTATTCTTCTTTAAGTCATTCAAATTACACTCCTTGAAATGAGGCCAAGTCATTGTCCTGTCTTTCAAGCCACTTCTCCAGTGCCAGGCGCCCCTCCTCCCACACACTGCTCTTGCTGTTTCTCCACTCGTGTGGACTTCCGCTCTACTTAGTGACCACACGATGCTTATTAGCCATGCTCTCTGCTTGGTGGCTTTTTTCCATCATTTGAAATAGTTTCTGTTCTTTATTGCTGCTGTCACCTCCAATTAGATGTGTTTACAATCCAAAGAGATGACAGTCGGCTGGTTCTTTCATATACCACTGAGAATTGCCCACCAATGGATAAGCAATCCCACTGCATTTCTCAAGTCCATTGACTTGCCCGCTTCCAGACGACTGTGCCGTATCTTCCCCTTCCTCAGACCCCCAACACTGCCTCCTCATCTGTCTCTTCCAGGTCATAACCTTCCTTTTTACTTCCTTGAGAAAACAGAAGTGATAAGAAGGAAGCCTGCTCTCTCCCCAGCATCCTAGTTCCCTGAACAAGACAGTTAGTACCTGTCTTGTTTTCTTCTTTTCCTTTTACATGTACCTCGTTGTAGTAAAACTTCTAAAATCTTAGCCAGTTGTTTAACTGGCATTCAGCAATGTCAGCAATGAATTGCAGTCCTGAAATCTTCTTATATGTTCTAATATCTACCTGATGCAAGGTTGTTATCCTAGAATCTTCCTTTACCATCATACTAGGGATTTCCTCCACCTTTTTTTTTTTTTTTTTAACATTTATTCATTTTTGAGACAGAGGGGCAGAGCATGAGTGGGGAAGGCGCAGAGAGAGGGAGACACAGAATCCAAAGCAGACTCCAGGCTCTGAGCTGACAGCACAGAGCCTAATGCGGGGCTTGAACTCACAGACTGCAAGATCATGACCTGAGCTGAAGCCGGACACTTAACTGACTGAGCCACCCAGGTGCCCCGGGATTCCCTTCACCTTTTACCTATATTGGATCTCCTAATTCACATAACCTGTATCATCTTTCTTGGATTATTGTTTTCATGTTGGTGATGTGAATTCTCTGATAGCTTCCCAGGAAGGTGCAAGGAAATAAAAAATTGGGGCACTCTGCGTGTCTGGAATTATTTTTATTCTACTCATATTTGATTGGTATTTTTACTAGGGTTTTATTCTTAGTTTGGAAATCCTTTTCCTTTAGCATTTTGAAGACATTTCTCCAGTGATTTCTACATTCCAGTGTTGTTTTTGAGAAAACAGATGTCATTTTGATCCCTGATCTTTTGCATATGACCTGGATTTCTATTTCCTCCTGCATTCCAAGCTGGTCTTCTCCTTACTCCCACCCACATACCCTTTGCCTTACCCTCCATCTCAGTATTTTGAAATTTCATGATGGCGTGCCTTATTATTGGCCCAATTTATTCATTGTGCTGCTACTCACTGGATCTTTTCAATCTGCAAGTTTCTGTCCTCCCACTTTGGAAAAAAAATTTTAAGTTATTTCTTTAACTCCCCATTGTCAACTGCAATGGTCAATTGTCAGTTCTCACCTTACTTTGCCTGTTAGCCCCACATGATACATTTGATCCTTTTCTCTTTCCTTCTTTCTTTTTTTTTCCTTTACAAATAGTTTATTGTCAAATTGGTTTCCACAAAACACCCAGTGCTCATCCCCACAAGTGTCCTCCTCCATGCCCATCCCTCCTTCCCCCTACATCCATCAGCCCTCAGTTTTTGTCAGCGTTCAAGAGTCTCTCGTGGTTTGCCTCTCTCCCTCTCCCCCACCATTTCCGCCCTTCTTCTCCCCCTTGGTCCTCTGTTAAGTTCCTCCTAATCCTCCTATACGTGCACACATATGATATTTGTCCTTCTCTGCCTGACTTATTTCGCTCAGCATAACACCCTCAAGGTCCATCCCTGTTGCTACACATGGCCAGATTTCATTGTTTCTCATTGCCATGTAGTATTCCATGGTATAGATAAACCACTTCTTGATCTGTTCGTCCGTTGATGGACACTTAGGCTCTTTCCAGGTTTTAGCTATTGTGGAGAGTGCTGCTATGAACATTGGGGTACACGTGCTCCTATGCATCAGCATTTCTGTATCCCTTGGGTCAATTCCTAGCAGTGCTAGTGCTGGGTCATAGGGTTCTATTGTTAGTTTTTTGAGGAAACTCCACACTGTTTTCCAGAGGGGCTGTACCAGTTTACATTCCCACCAACAGTGTAGGAGGGTGCCCGTTTCTCCACATCGTCGCCAGCATCTAGAGTTCTCTGATTTGCTCATTGTAGCCACTCTGACTGGAGTGAGGTGGTATCTTAGTGTGGTTTTGATTTGTATTTCCCTGATGAGGAGGGATGCTGAGCATCGTTTCATGTGTCTGTTGGCCATCTGGATGTCCTCTTTGGAAAAGAGTCTGTTCATATCTTCTGCCCATTTCTTCACTGGGTTGTTTGTTTTTCAGGTGTGAAGTTTGGTGAGTTCCTTATAGATTTTGGATATTAACCCTTTATCTGATATGTCATTTGCAACTATCTTTTCCCATTCCGTTGGTTGCCTATTAGTTTCCTGGGTTGTTTCCTTTGCTGTGCATCCTTTTCTCTTTCTTAATTCACTCTTCTAACCTAGCCTCCAAGTCAATACTCTTGATTCTCTTGCTTTTTCAGAAACTGTTACTCCTTGGTAGATTTGCTGGCTTCTTCTCATCTCTTAAAACCGTAAACATTGGAGCGATCCAGGAATCTATCCCCTAACTTCTCTTTTTCTCTGTTTATTCATTCTCTACAGGATTTCTTCTGATCTCATGGCTTTAAATGCCATTGATTCTCTGAGACTCCTAAATTTGTACTGCATCTAGGATCTGTTTCTTTATTCTCCAAGCTCATATGCTCACATCTCAGCGGGGCTAATCTATTTGGATATCTAATATGAATACGAAACTTAACCAGTGCAGAACTCCCAATTTCCCCCCCTCCCCTAAAGCCCATGTGCTCTGCCATTTTCCTCATCTCAAAAAATGGAAACTGCTTTTCCAGTTTCTCACTCCAAACACCTTGGAGTCCTCCTTGGCTTATCTCTTTCTCTCAACCTCACATTTGATTAAATCCACTGCTAGATTATGAGGAAACTACTTTAAGCATAGTAGTCATTCCTCCACCTTCTTCACTACCACTGCCCTGGTGCGAGCCTCAGTCATTTCTCTCCTGAATTATTGCATTAGTCTCCCAACAAATTTTTATGCTTCCATCATTACTATTTGTGCCATTTAATAGCATATTATCTCTCTGCTACAACCCACTTCTCTATACTCGGGTGATGCTAGAACCAAGACCCTACAAATCACATTTTTTCTTTGCCAGCTGATTCCCTGTGAGGCTTCCCAATGAGAGGCACTAGACAGAGGCTGGAGAAGGAAGAAGGGCCTTTCTTCTCCCTGTTGCCATTCTGTGGGTTTCTGGTCTCCTTGTGGCTCCTGTGCTGTGTTTTCCCAACACTTTCAAACCAGCCAACACACAGATAAAAGACTGTTATTCTTGACTTTTAATCATCTGGCATTTGTAATACCACAGCAACTCAATCTGAACAATATAGCCTGTTTTATTAGCACAAAGTGGAAGAATCAGTTTGTATGTGGCCATCTCAGACTCTTATGCTTCCTTCCTCTCTTTTCAGGCATTTTCTTTCCATGTGGGCTTGTTTTTCTGCTTTGAATTTTTGGTTCAGCCTATGACAATTATTTTTTGTGGTGCTCTTCAGCTCGGGGAAAAAATGGCAAATATTAATTAATTTGATCAGTTGTTTGCCTCTTACCTGTCCAGG
Organism: Proteles cristata cristata; assembly: GCA_017311185.1. Taxonomy (NCBI): domain Eukaryota; kingdom Metazoa; phylum Chordata; class Mammalia; order Carnivora; family Hyaenidae; genus Proteles; species Proteles cristata. Next base: position 13,661 of record JAESUZ010002246.1, on the reverse strand, counting down.
TGTGAATGTGTTAATGACAGGGTTGGTGATGGAGCACTTACAATGTCAGGTCAGAATCCCCGGCAGGCCTGGGGGTCTTTAGAAAAGCATATGCAGTATTATAATCTAATTATATATTTACATATTTCTGTTAGAAAAATTTAAGAAATTTCCCTATTACTTTGACAATTCAAATTATAGGAAGTCCAACTTCAGCAACCTTTTTTTGGTTGTTTGGGATTTGTTGAAATTCTGTGATTCTTAGGAGGGGACACACATACCTTGGAAGAACATCAGAATCTGGAAAGGCAGTGACCAGAAGAGATCTTAATGCTTGTTAAGGAGGAATTTGGGTTAAAGAAAATTCTGAGAAATTCTGCTTTGCATTGGCCCCTCCTTTATTTTGGTCCCCTCCCTCCTGTTTCAGGTGACGTGATGTTCCTTGGTTGAAAGAGTCCCGTCCCCAAGGCAGAGCCTTATGATTCAGATCTCAATGCCCAGTCCTTATCTTTTCTTCTTTTTAAAATTTTTTTAATGTTTATTTATTTTTAAGAGAGAAAGAGAGACAGAGTGTGAACAGGGGAGGGGCAGAGAGAGAGGGAGACACAGAATCCGAGGCAGGCTCCAGTCTGAGCTGTCAGCACAGAGCCCGATGCGGGGCTTGAACCCACGAACCATGAGATCATGACCTGAGCCGAAGTCAGAGGCTTAACTGACTGAGCCACCCAGGCACCCTTATCTTTTCTTTTTAAGATGATAACAAATCACTTGAAGAGCAGATTGTTTTTGAATTATTAATGGGTGATAATATGCTATTGTGCTTCCCCCCACACCCCTCCCTCCTGCAGTGGCTTTACTGGGACTATTTGGAGGAAACTAAGTGCTTTAGCAAATTAGAATAATTCTTTACCTAAGGAACTGCAGACACCTTGACTATCTTGGGGGGTGGGGGGTGGGGAGGCATTTTAGGCAAAGGATTAGAAAGGAATCTTTTAGTGTTGCTTCTGCCACAACATTCGTATGGCTGGTTATTCCTAGGGCTAACCCTACTGCCACAAGATTAATGACAGCTTTCAGAAAACTAATAGGAAACAGACTCTTTTTCTGAATTGCAAAGTCCCATCTACTTCTCTCCTCTAAGACCAGAAACCCTTAGAAAGTTGTCTCCTTCTTGGGATTCTGTGTCAACTCATCATCCCAGCAAATTCTGTGAAACAAGTAGGCTGCATTTTTTCAGATATTTGCTAGATAATACCTGTGCATAATATCAGTAATAAAGCCCGGAAGGCAGAAGTTTCGTAACACAAATTCTCATTAGATGAAAAAGTTTTCTGATTAGAAACATTGTGTTACCATGCAAGAGCTTTCAGTTATTATCTGTTTGAACACATTTCTTCTTATTAACTAAATTTAAAGTCCTAGTAGTTTGAATCTAGGGGTTAGTAGTATTATTACTGTTTATACAGCTTGAACTCTGCTGCGTTTAACACTTTTGTTTTTGGCTTCCTTGAAAGCCTTTTCTCCCTTGCTTCCCAACATACCTCTTTTTTCTCTTTCTTGTTAGCTTCCTTTGCTGGTTATTTTTTCTCTATCCCCTTAATATTGGTGTTCCCCACTGTTACCTCTCAGCTCTTTTTTTCTTGCATTGGTTTTCCCATGGGGAAAACAAGCATGGCCTTCATCCTCAGCCATAACCACCACTAATGCAGATTTATCCCTGGCCTTCGTTCACTTCTGTGCTTCAGACAGCTTTGTGTCTACCGGCCGTCTCCATTTAGAAGCTCCTCAGTTTCAGCATGTCCCCAAAGTGAACAAATTATCTTTACCATCAAATCTTCTTTGTCCCTCTACCAGTGATTAGCACCGCCCATTCAGTCAGAGGCAATTGACCTTCAAGTCACCCTTGCACCTCCTCACTTCATCATCCATATCTACTCAACTGTCAATATTACTTTCACATTATTTATTCCCTTTGTACTGTCTCATTATTTCTCCTCTCGTTGCCCTTATTTAGGCCATAACTTAACAATTCCTTGCCAGAGCTCAAATGGTGTCCTAGGGTCTTCCTTTAACCCATTTTTCCCCTACTGTACAGATTTTTCTTCTCAAATCCAAAATTAAAATTTTGCCTGGCTCCCTGTTACTTTCTAAATAAGTTTCAGTTCATCACCACCCTCCATTGCTCACTCTCCTTTGCCTCAAACTCCAGCATCACTCCCCACTCCCCCAAAACCATTCTTACCATTACTTCTGCACACATGTGATACCTTCTGCCTAAATTGTCCTCTTCATGGTCCCTTATAAGGTTTAGTTCTCAAAAGTCTAGACTCTATCTTTTTAATCTTTTTGTTTGACACAGAGTCAGCCTTCAGCAAGTAACTGGGTTAATATGTCCCAGTCTGGTGAAATGCTTTATTCCAACTTTTAAATTAAATCACCATAAAAAAATAGACAAAAAAAGTAACGAGAGAACTAAAAAATAAGGATAAGAGAAAATCACACGCTAGAATCTGCAGGGAATTTCCACTAACTGCAGCGAGGAGGGAGTTGAGTCGAGAGTCATAATCCTAAACTAAGACTGCTGAACCAGAATAGCACAGAAATCTGGGAAGAAGATGGGAAAAGACTATGAGTCAACCCCACTCTATCCACTGGCAAAGAAACACAGAAAATCCCAAAGCCATTTGAACTCTTCTTAGCTTGATAGTGTCATGCTTTTCCTTCTCCCCATCAGCTCTTCTCTTTCTTCATCCACTTGGGCACCATACTTCACAATATATACAGTTGCCATGGGTAGAGAGTGACAGAGAGAGGCAGTGGTACTTTGCATACTGAGATCTATAAGAGCTTCAGGAAGATGTACAAGGAGGAAAGATGTGAGGAAGAGCCCTAAGAATAGTCTAGCTGGAGGTGCGATTTTTACCCTCATCACTAACTGAAGAAGAACTGAAGCCTACGTATGACTCCCTAGCAGTCAGACCAGTTGGAGTAGAAGATCCTCCCTCGATCCAGCAGAAACATGAGATGAATGCTTGTCGGACACCGGAAAACAGGCTCAGAGCTCAGCACTTCAGTATTCTTTGTAGATCTAGATCCAAGAAAGAAAATGTAAAATCCCCTAACTGATCAGTAACTGCAGGATAGAGGACACCATGCATCGATTTTGTAGCCAAATATTATTCTGGATCAGGTTTTATGGTTCTGGGTGTGTGGCTGTGTGTGTGTGTGTGTGTGTGTGTGTGTGTGTTTACTGTTTAAGAAAAATAATTTTAAAAATTTGGTATAGATCACCTAAACATTCTGCATCACAAAGGAAAGCAATTTAAAGACCCAGAGGAAAAAATACACAAATAATAGGGAATAAAGAAAAACTTCCAAAGCCTTAGCTTGACATATTCAATATGCATTGACCTATTCAGGGTAAGGAGTGTTGAGGAGAACAAAGAATGAGCTGAAAGTGGAGATTAATAGGGAGATGGCTAGGAGGAGGCAGAATTAAAAGAAAGCGATAAATGTCACACTGAACACAGCAAAGAGCAGAGTTAGAGTGCAGAAAGTGAAGTTTGCAACATTTCAACTTTAAGAATGTAGAGGGGAAAAATAAAAATGGATATAACAAGACATAAGATTGAGAGAAAAGAAAGAAGATCCAACCTATGGGTTACAGGCTTTCCTAAGAAAATTCAAGAAAGAAAAATTAAGCACTCATCAGACCCAATTTAAAAGAATATTAAAAAACAAAAAAAGGGGCGCCTGGGTGGCTTAGTCGGTTAAGCGTCCGACTTTCGCTTAGGTCATGATCTCGAGGTTCATGGGTTTGAGCCCCGCGTCGGGCTCTGTGCTGACTGCCAGCTCAGAGCCTGGAGCCTGTTTCAGTTTGTCACTCTCTCTCTTTCTGACCCTCCCCTGCTCACGCTGTCTCTCTCTCCTAGAAATAAATAAAAATATTAAAAAAAAATTTTTTTATGAAGCAGGATCTGAAACAAGACCATAGATTAAAATCACCTGTCACATTCCAGGTCAGATTAATGGGGAAAAAACCCACATTAAACATATTCTAGAACATTTTTACATTTCATGTATAACAAACATTTTACAGGTATCCTGTTAGAAAAACATGGTTTACTTATAAAGGAGTAAGAATCAAGATGGCTTCAGACTTTTCACATCATTAAATTTCAGCAGAAATGTCACAGTAGGTATAAAGATTTGAGGAGCCAAATTCTCTATCAAGCCAAGCTGTCATTTATATATAATACAAGGGTTCACAAAATATATTTCTCAAATACCCTTCTGAATTACTTGGATATTAATATGCTTTATTATATTAAAGCACAGCTATAGTATATAGGTCAGAGGCATCTATTCAAAAATAAGAAATTTGCAATAAAATGTACTAATAGTAAATTTTAGAAGTGATTAAAATGCAGAGACTGAAAACAGTGATGTGATGGTAAATGTTTTAAAACCAGTTCTAGGGGTGGAGAAGAAAGATATGATTTGTAGTTTGATGATTTCTGTGGTGTGAGTACTGCCATCATGGCCGACTTCAAATGACCAACGTGATGTCAGTGTGGAGTTGGCAAGGAATGTGCACAATGGACTCTCACATGCCTCTAGGAGCCGGCTTCTGTTGGACCAAGGAGTTCACAATTTGGGGAAAAACACTTTTAAATTTCATCTCAGCCCAAGTTCCAAAATCTTATATACTCATTATATTAGCTTCTTGGGGCTGCCACAACATATTTGTGAGTGGTTTAAATCAACAGAGACTTACTGTCTTAGGGCTCTGGAGGTTCACCCTGGAATCAAGGTATTGGCAAAGCCATGCTCTTTCTGTGTCTCTAGGGAAATGTCCTTCTTTGCCTCTTCCTACCATCTGGTCATAGCCAGCCATCCTTGGTATTTCTTGGTTTGTAGACTCATGACTCGCACTGCTGCCTCCATTGTTTTTTTAATTTTTATTTTATTATTTAAATCAAAGTTAGTTACCATACAGTGTAATAATGATTTCATTCATCACTTACATATAACATCCGGTGCTAATCCCAACAAGTGTCCTCCTTAATGCCCTTCACCCATTTAGCCCATCCCTCCACCCAAAAGGCCATCAGCAGCTCTCCATTTGTTCTCTGTATTTGAGTCTCTTATGGTTTGTTTCCTTCTCTGTTTATATCTTATTTTTTCTTCCCTTCTCCTGTGTTCATGTGTTTCATTTCTTTTTTTTTTTTTTTTAATTTTATGTCTTTATTTTGAGAGACAAAGAGAACAGGGGAGGAGCAGAGAGAGGGAGACCCAGAATTGGAGGAAGGCTCCAGACTCTGAGCTGTCAGCACAGAGCCCGACCTGGGGCTCCAACCCACAGACTGTGAGATCATGACCTGAGCCAACTGAGCCACCCAGGCGCCCCCATGTGTTTCATTTCTTAAATTACACATATGAGTGAATATGATATTTGTCTTTCTCTGACTGACTTATTTTCCTCAGCATGTACACTCTAGTTGCATCCACATTGTTGCAAATTCTGCCTCCATTGTTACCTGGCATTCTCCCTCCCCGTTTCTGTGTCTATTTTCTTGTCTTATAAGGATACCAGTCATTGGATTGGGCCACATCCTAATCTGCTATGTATGACCTAATTTCAATTTAACTAATTGCATCACAAAAACCCTATTTCCAAAGAAGGTCACATTCTAAGGTTGTGGGAAGAAATGTATATGGGAGTGCAGGGGCAGGGAAGGGGTGGGGGGGACACTATTCAACCCAATGTAAGGATTAACACAAAATGTAAGAAACAAACCACACAAAAAATAGCATTGATGTGAATACTTTTTTGTTTTTTTCCTGAGGATGCACTACTTTCTGCTGGAGGAAATCATAGGACGATGTTTCATACATTTGAGTCCAAAAATTTTTAATTTCTTCTTGTCAAAAACATGAACAAAATTGAAAATCCAACAGTAATTTGGGAAAAACTCATCAGATATAAAAATAAAAAGGGTAAATCTCTTTCATATATAAAGATAGTGTATAAATAGATTAAAAATCACGGTCTTGGGAGATAATTGGATATAAAGGTGGAAAAGTCACAAAGGAAAAATACAGATGGCTCCTGAAAATAGTCTGAAAATAGTAAGTGTTCAACCATATTAATAACTAAATACATTTACATTAAAACGGCTGTACACTATCTATTTTTAACTATTGAAGTGGCAAAAATAAAAAGAAAAGATAACAGTGATGGCATATATTCTCATGGGGGAATAATGAGAGAATGACTTAGTGCAATCTTTCTTCTAGAAAAACAAAAGAATTGACATGTATCAAGAACCTTAATAATGTTCCTACCTTTTGAATTAGTCATTACATCTCTAAAAGTCAGTCTGAAAGTAATAATCTTCAAACATATAAAGCATAATGAAGTAGAAATCAAAGAAAGTATCAAAAAATTAAGTATTATCTTGAACAATTAGAAGTGCTCTATTGTTGAGGATTTATTGCAGAGAATGTAATCCATTCTAACTGGTTTAAGCATAAAGGGATTTATTTGAATAGATTTTTGAGTTGTCAGGGAGGGTGATGAAACATGAGGGAACAGAGAACAGCTCTAAAGCTCCCCTGAAGCAGAACTGGCTGCAATGGAGAGAGTGCAGAATCAGGAAGCTCCAGTCCCATGGGAAGCCCCAGCTCCAGCGACTGGCCCCAGACTCCTGACTTCACAAATGGACCCCATCTCTCTCCTCACATGGAGAGAGACTGAATTCAAGACACACAGGTGTCTCATTGGCCGAACCTGCATCATAGCTGGAACCCTAGCTGTAAAGAAATTTGGGAAATGCAGTTTTAGCTTTCTAGCTTCTGAGTAGAGGAAGATACAGAAGGGGGTTGGAATGGATATTGTGTTGTCCAATCCATATATTTGCTGCACTCTAAACACTCAAAATAAAGGAAATTCATTCAATGGCTTTAAATGACTTAAGAAATACTTCCGTTTGATTTGTTTTTATTAAAAAGAAGCATGAAATAGAAGCATATATAATGTATGATCTTAATTATGTAAAAAGTACTCGGACACAAAACACTCTAGAGAAATAAGCCAATGTGTTAAGACTTGCATGAGACTATGGGAGATTTTCTTTTACTTAAGCGTATCTTTTACCTTGACTACAGTGATCATAAAGTAATTTTATAATAGCCATTCTCCATTAAAACAAGCAAACAAATGTTTGTTAACTAAACGCAGGGGTTAGTGACACAAATGAACAAAAAATAAATATCCATTGTTATTTAGTTTGTGGTTTGAATGTTTGAAGAAATCCAGAAAAGGCTTGTTAATTTCCCCATAAAGTTGGCTTTTTTACAGCAGTCATGAGTTGTGGCTGCTGATAGTATAGTACAGATAGCACAGTTTAGCCATTTAGGTATAAATTCAGGTGTGTATATATATTTGTCTTATATAATAAAAAAGTAAATAAATAAGCAAGTAAATATTTATATATGATATTTAAGTATTTATATTCAAGTATATAACTTTTGGTGATGAATCACTAAATTGTATTCCTGAAATCATTATTACACTATATGTTATCTAACTTGAATTTAAATAAATTAAAAAAAACCCCAAGTATATAACTTTTGTATTTGGTTCTTGATGAAAACAGAACAATAGGAGATTCAGATATATATACATTTTTATATAAAGACATTTACTCTAAGGAATTGGCTCATGCAATTATGGAAGGTGGGAAGTACCAGCATCTGCTGTCTGCAAGCTGGAGACCCAAGAAAACTGGTGGTGGGTGTAGTTCCAGTCCATGTCTGAAGGGCTAAGAACCAGGAAAACCCTGGTATAAGGTTAAACCCAGATCCAAAGGCCTGAGAACTGATGGCCTTAAATCTCCGTCTGAATACGAAGCCTGATGTCTCTGCTCAAGTAGTCAGGCAGAGCCAAAATTCTCCCTTCCTCTGAATTTTTGTTCTACTCAGGCCCTCAAGGACTGGATGATGTCCACCTACTTGGGGGCTGGCTATCTGCTTTACTTAGCCTACCATTTCAGACGCTAGTCTCATCCGGAAACATCCTCACAGATACACCCAGAGATAATATTTAAACAAATATCCAGGCACCCTGGGACCCAGTCAAGTTGACCCACACAATGAACCATCAAAACTGTACAGAACATTTTTTTCATATTAATAATAAAGAAACTAATTTATCAATAATAAATAAATAAGTATATTAATTGCTTGCAAAAAAATAAGGCTCAGAAATACAATGCATTTGGTCTTTTCCTAGTTAACTAGCAATAGTATTACTTTTCTTTCACAGAGTGCTGCCTCTAGTTAAAATTCCATTGGTATTTTGAATAGATAATTTTTACTATTTATCAACTGTAACAAAAATCATAAGTTTGTCAGTGTCTTTTCTTTCTTTTCCTTTAAATATTAGAGGTTTTGTTTTTGGACAATTAAAGCTTTTCTAATGTAAATCAGTTCCTGAAATAAAACTACCCCAGTAGAACCAAAGGTTTTTTTGTTTTTTTGGGGTTTTTTTTTTTTTTTACAATTCTCCTTTGTACAGAGAAGCTTCTGTTACAAAACATCTATCTCCACCCTGCTTTCCAGCTCAGCATACAACCTAGCATAAGACTTACTTCAGAGATTCTAACTTAACTGTCTTACCTCATTACAGGAGACCTCTTTCAGGGGGATGCTAAAAGGTATAGACTAATCTATGAAAAAAAAATTAACCCAATAGCAGATATAAATTAAACTATTTCCTCCAAATTCATCCTTAATATAAATATATTTGGTCTTTTATCCTCACACATTGTGTTAATGATTCCAATTATTCACTGTTCTTTTTTTTTTAACTTTCTTATTTTTTAACAGTGGGTGAAGAACAGTGGTATTAGCCATATTTTAGAGAGTTAGAAGAATTATTGCTAAAATTTGTTACTCAAAATTCTTGATTAGCACAGGCAGTGACAGAAGACAGAAATGGAAGAAACTGGTATTTGTCCTGCATCTAATATAGGTATAAGTAGGGAAAATGGTTTACTTTAAAGTTGTTGTAATTCACTAACACGTGAATCACAACATGAAATGAAAATAGATGTTCTTTTTTCAACGACTTGTAATATAATTAACTCTTGGGCTCTGTTTTTACCTCGCCACGGAATCCACTGTTTTTGCAGCTTACTGAGGTTTTGTTTGAGGCTGTTTGCAGTTCATGATTTGAAAGAATTGGAGGTGAGATGAAATGAGTCTATAATTAGTTCTTGTTGAAGAAAATGTGTGAGACACACCTTCTCACCTCCTCTTCTTTGTTATTTTATTCACCTTGCTATTTTTCTCTCCATCTTTGTTCAACATGGCAGATAAATAATGGAATCAGTACTAGGGAAGGAAGTCATTTTTCTTCCTTTTCTCTCTTTGTATCTCAAACTCTGCACACAAGCTTTTGATTGTCTGATGTTGTCCTTCTATTTGTATTTTGCAGTATTTTTTTATTCCCCTCCTCTTCTTCTTGCCTTTTTTATCCCATTCTTCTGTTCTCTGTGTCTTTTTCCTTTATTCCCCCATCTGCCCTCAATCTTCCCCTTCTCTTTTTTCTAAGTAATGGTGTAAAGTGAGCATGTTAATAGCTTGGATTAGCAGGGTGTGTGTCTGAAAGGACTGTGTGCTTCTCCAGGAAGCCTGGCATCTTGAGTGAAATCCAGCTTGATGCTGGGGAGCAAATTAAAAGTGGGGGAAGGTAGTTGTGCCCAGGGGAGAGCTTGACGTAATATCTCCACTCCAGTCCTCCATAGCATGCATGTGATATTTTGGGAATCATGCCATTTCCATATTTTTAGTAGGATGATACAAAAACACCAAAGGTACTAAAAGAAGAAGAGGCCCAAGGCTGCAAAAAGGCAACTATGGGTTATTGGGACACCAGAAAGAACCACAGACTTGAGTAGTGGTGGCCAGTATGGTGTCCAAAAGAACCAGCCACACCACACAAACATCAGTGCTATGTCCCAAGGACCAGATAAAGCTCAACCACAATTCCTTAGAGACAGCTGAAGGATCCACCATTTCTTTTTTTCTAATAGTTTATTGTCAAATTAGTTTCCACATAACACTCAGTGCTCATCCCCACAAGTGCCCTCCTCCATGCCCATCCCCCCCCCACATCCATCAGTCCTCAGTTTTTGTCATCATTCAAGAGTCTCTCATGGTTTGCCTCTCTCCCTTTCCCCCACCATTTCCTCCCTTCTTCTCCCCTTGTTCCTCCGTCAGGTTCCTCCTAATCCTCCTATACGTGCAAACATATGATATTTGTCCTTCTCTGCCTTAGTTCGCTCAGCATAACACCCTCAAGGTCCATCCATGTTGCTACACATGGCCAGATTTCATTGTTTCTCATTGCCATGTAGTATTCCATGGTATAGGTAAACCACATCTTCTTAACATTTTTTTAATGTTTTTATTTATTTCTAGGAGAGAGAGAGACAGTGTGAGCAGGGGAGGGTCAGAGAGAGAGAGGTAGTCACAGACTGAAACAGGATCCAGGCTCTGAGCTGGCAGTCAGCACAGAGCCTGACGTGGGGCTCGAACCCACAAACCGCGAGATCATAACCTAAGCGAAAGTCGGACGCTTAACCGACTAAGCCACCCAGGCGCCCCTAAACCACATCTTCTTGATCCATTCGTCTGTGGATGGACACTTAGGCTCTTTCCGTGTTTTAGCTATTGTGGAGAGTGCTGCTATGAGCATTGGGGTACATGTGCTCCTATGCCTCAGCATTTCTGTATCCCTTGGGTAAATTCCTAGCAGTGTTATTGCTGGGTCCTAGGGGAGTTCTATTGTTAGTTTCCTGAGGAACCTCCACACTGTTTTCCAGAGGGGCTGCACCAGTTTACATTCCCACCAACAGTGTAGGAGGGTGCCCGTTTCTCCACATCCTCACGAGCATCTAGAGTTCTCTGATTTGCTCATTTTAGCCACTCTGACTGGCATGAGGTGGTATCTCAGTGTGGTTTTGATTTGTATTTCCCTGATGAGGAGGGATGCTGAGCATCGTTTCATGTGTCTGTTGGCCACCTGGATGTCCTCTTTGGAGAAGTGTCTGTTCATATCTTCTGCCCATTTCTTCACTGGGTTGTTTGTTTTTCAGGTGTGAAGTTTGGTGAGTTCCTCATAGATTCTGGATATTAACCCTTTATCTGATATGTCATTTGCAACTATCTTTTCCCATTCCGTTGGTTGCCTATTAGTTTTCTGGGTTGTTTCCTTGGCTGTGCAGAAGCTTTTAATCTTGAGGAGGTCCCAACAGTTTATTTTTGCTCTTGATTCCCTTGCTTTTGGGGATGTGTCAAGTAAGAAGTTGCTGCGGTGGAGGTCAAGGAGGTTGTTTCCTGCTTTCTCCTCTAGGGTATTGATAGTTTCCTGTCTCACGTTCAGGTTCTTTATCCATTTTGAGTTTATTTTTGTGCATGGTGTGAGAAAATGATCTAGTTTCATTCTTCTGCATGTTGCTGTCCAGTTCTCCCAACACCATCTGTTAAAAAGACTGTCTTTTTTCCATTGGATATTCTTTCCTGCTTTGTCAAAGATGAGTTGGCTGTATACTTTTGGGTCCACTTCTCCCATCCAAGTACTAACCAGGCCCGACCCTGCTTCGCTTCCGAGATCAGACGAGATCAGGCGCGTTCAGGGTGGTATGGCCGTAGACTTTTTGGGTCCACTTCTGAGTTCTCCATTCTGTTCCATTGGTCTATGTGTCTGTTTTTGTGCCAATACCAACTGTCTTGATGATGACAGCTTTGTAGTAGAGGCTAAAGTCTGGGATGGTGATACCTCCGGTTTTGGTTTTATTTTTCAGGATTACTTTGGCTATTCGGGGTCTTTTGTGGTTCCATACAAATTTTTGGATAGTTTGTTCTAGTTTTGAGAAGTATGCTGGTGCAATTTTGATTGGAATTGCACTGAATGTGTAGAGTGCTTTGGGTAGTAATGACATCTTAACTATATTTATTCTTCCTATCCATGAGCATGGAATGTTTTTCCATTTCTTTGTGTCTTCAATTTCCTTCATAAGTTTTCTGTAGTTTTCATCATACATATCTCTTGTAGGATCCACCATTTCTATGAGGATCCAGAAGGGGGAGGAGCAGAGAGAGGCCTTCTGGGAGAGGAAAACCAGCTCTGAAGGAATTTTGCATTTTATTTTATTATTTAAAAAAAACATTTATTTATTTATTTTGAGAAAGAGAGCAAAAGTGGAGAAGAGGCAGAGACAGAGAGAGAGAGAGAGAGAGAGAGAGAGAGAATCCCAAGCAGGCTCTGCACTATCAGTGCAGAACCCGTCGTGGGGGTCAATCCCATGATCCATGAGATCATGATCTGAGCTGAAATCGAAAATGAGACACTTAACCAACTGAGCCACCCAGGACCCCTGTAATTTTGCATTTTAAATAGAATATTTACCCAAAGACTGTATTACTTCCAAAAGCACTGAATTACTTTTAATTGATAAATCTAAGGTTTTCTCTTGCCATTAGTAGAAATGGGAGCCTCAGAACAAGGTGAAGGCAAGGTAGAGGGTGGGAGGAGGTAGACTTTTCTGAATTGTGTGCAGATTTCAATCCTGATATTAGAGGTGTATGTGAAAGATGGAAATAATTATGTTAATAGAAGTGAAATCGTTGTGTGATTATTGTTTTATTTTTTCTTCCCTATCTTTATCATTCAATATATATTTATTGAACATTTACTATATGTCAAACACATAGTGCTCATCTTTGTGCTCATCTGTATTTCCTAATTTATATACAATTACTATGTTTTGATTTTGTAAAGAGGAAAAAAATAAAATTAAACACTATTTTCAAATGACATCTATCTGGTTCTCCTACTATGGTATTTGAATGATACATGTCCCACTATGTGAATTGTAAACCAGGTCTTGGAGCTAACTTCTGTTTCTAAATATATACTTCTAGGTTGGTTAACTATGAAATCCAAGCTTTTCAGGAATCATTTTGTAGAGCTTATACAGAGCTTAGTTCCCATGTAAATCTTTCATTCACAATTTTAGACCTACCATATTGTGAATATATACAAACCAGCATTCTGTTTGGACCTTCAGAAGTAGAACAAGTTTGCCAGTAGCATCATACCCTAGCGTACCAAATGATCACTTCCAAAATGGACTAGAAGGTTCATGTGAAAGTCAAATCTGGTAGTTGGTTCTGTTTCGGAAATAATAATCTCTGTCTATAGGAGAGATTTTCACCACACCAAAAACAATGAGTCCATGCAGATGGATCATAGACATCCTGACATGGCTGTGGCAGCCTGCACAAGTAGCCTTTGCCAGGTACAAGTGGCACATAATATGAGGTATTTCCCTTTGCTTTCCCACAGCTGTCAAATACATTCTCTAGTAGCTCTTGCTATTTGTAAATGATTGGTTAATGATGAGATCATTTTAAAAAAAATTTTTTTTAATGTTTTATTTATTTTTAGGAGAGAGAGAGAGACAGCGTGAGCAGGGGAGGGTCAGAGAGAGAGGGAGTCACAGGCTGAAACAGGCTCCAGGCTCTGAGCTGGCAGTCAGCACAGAGCCCGACGCGGGGCTCGAACCCACGAACCGCGAATCATGACCTAAGCGAAAGTCGGACGCTTAACC